>JACXGI010000226.1:20674-85556 GCA_016801175.1 Esox masquinongy | reverse complement strand
TTATAAAATATCAGCTACCACAACCCCACAAGTCGCATGGAAAGATTGAAAGTGCAGAGAGATTAAAACCAGACTTCGTATTAGTTATCTTTGGCAGCCCTTTAATATCTTTGGTTATACTTGTAAAATATACATTTTGAGTATATGGTTTAATCTTTACATTTTGATTTAAAAATCAAATGCTTGCATAGTGTTTTTGTTGGTTATATAAGCTTATGGAAAATACATTTGTGGAAATGCAATCTTTATTTACACAGAATAGAAAAAGGAGAGAGCGGGAAAAGACTGGCAACAATAGAACCTTCAACTTCTGAAATGTTGGTTATTGGAATTCCATTGGATTTCATGTTGTGAAACACAGTGCTTCATATTAGTATGATGTTAATACTCCAGCAAAATGAAAGTTTCATATCCACCACATTCATGGTTGTAGTTTTAGTCCTTCAAAGCCCTATGTTTTCACTGTGTTTTACTAGTGCTTTTACGGATACGTTGAACAACATGTAATTACTGACAATGAAAAAGTCAGAAATGTTGTTCCTTTGTCTAAGTTAGTAATTGATGCATCACCTGTCTATATAGGATAAAAATAATTCCAGGATATCTAGACAAAAGAAGTTGCAATGCAATTTGGATCCGAAGGCAAAACCAGTTGATAACCATTGCTTTAGCCAATACAGCAGACCAAGCTTCTATTACCCAAGCCACAAGTCTATTAGTATCCCTCGCCAAGGGTTAGAGTGTGTTTGGAGTTCTGAGCAACCTGTAATACATAGTGCCAGGCTCCCAAGGTGAAAGGGAGAGACAGGCCCAAAGATGAATCTAACCCCTGGTATAATGAGTCTGCTACAAAGTCTTTCCCCTGCGAATCAAGACAAATGGCCCTTGTTTATGCCAGGCTTTCCCATGCAGCAGTATCCATTCAATGTCTGAGTCGGCCCATCTGCCAAATACGCCACAAAACTGCAAAAGTGAAATAAACTGTAATCGAAGAAGAGCCTTCGTTTGCCATTAAGTGACTGAGTGCTTTCATAGTCTGGTGAAAGCCCAATCCCAAGGGATGGGGCTGTGGTTTAGCAGATGACAATGCTGCCATCTTTCCTGACAAGGGTCTTTTATCAAGCGCAGCAAATATTCCGCTTCCAATCACTTCCTCGGCACTTCGTCCACTCTTAAACAGCCGGGGCTTGTGGAGAACGCAACTTCGTTGCTCGTTGTTGATGTTTGAGTGGTGGCGAGTTTCACAGAGCATGGATGTCAAATTAGAGACTATTTACCTGTCGGAGTCCAAAGAATGGCAAGTGAACAGATCAGGAGGGGACGTGGCATCCCATAATACAGTGAAGTCAATATGTTGCCGTGGTGATAATTAAACCAGTGCCACATGGATATACCTCTCACAATGTTCTGGGTTCAGGAAGGAGACAGTGACTTGCTACCACATACTGGAACTGGAGAAAAACAAATACGAAGCATTGACAAGACGAGACTGCTTTAACAGGAACATAATGTACAGAATGACTTAATTATTGAAAGATTGCTCTATAAATCACAACAAACGCAGGTGAAAATTCACAAACCATCCTATTAATCACATTGACAATATGCCCAAAAATGTCATGCAGCCTCCTGCATTAACCGTTCACATTTACCAACAGTGTGAAACGTTGTTGCTGCTCTTTGATAATGACATTTCCATTACTAGAGACAGACACACACTCACATCTTTTAATAGTTTTGTATCATTTACTGTATTCTGTCCACAATAGTACTGCACATACTATTGCACATATTTTTCCCCATCCCTCAGTAATGTTCGGTCTAAATGCCTACAGCAGTGATAGTAATGGCTGATTGGGTTTTCAGTGTGGCACAGCTAACCCTTTCTCTTCGGCCTCTGGTTTGTGTATACTCATTGTTGAGCCTGAAACAGGCGTAATGCATCAGCGTTTGTTTCGTCACCACAAGCTGTCAGGGGGGCCACAGTTTGCCGGCTCGTTAATGACTTCACTGCTGATGAATTAGGAGAAACCGGAGTTGATAAACTTTGAGTTGAGGTATGGGCTCAAGTTAGGCTTTTGAAACACTTTTCCACCAACACATGAACACTTTTCAAAACAGATTTTTCCCAAAAGCTTTTTTAACACTGACATGTGGGCACTTTGACACCTATGAGGAAGGAATTTCCTGAATAGCATCATTTCATCAGACATGCCTACGCACACACACACACAGACATGCACGCACACACACACACACACAGACACGTGCACGAGCACACACTAACATTTGGGAGATACATGTAGCAATATGAATGTCATTTTAATATGCAGTGCACATCAACTCCGATTGCACTTCTCAGAGTTTATATTAATTCTGTTACACAGAGAGAAATGCTTTGATGTACAAAAATACATTTATTTGAAACAATTTCAAAATGACAGTTTCTGTACTGTAGAAATATTCAAATAAAGATTAAACAGAACAGTACTGATGATGCATGCATTTGCGGAATTTGTGCAATGATGAGTATTACAATGGTCTGCCCTAAGAATTATAATGCATGGTCAGATTTTTCCTTTTTACAATAGACTTTCTCTTTATATTTAGAGTTAATAGGTATTCAACATTTGTACCACAAAGTGATCAAGCCAGCTAAACAGAACCACACATTTAAAGCAATGAAAACCAATGGAAATTTGAAGGTGCAATTTCTTAAGGGGTTGCCAAACTTTTTTGGCCCATGGACGCAAATTCATTTTTATATAAAAATTACAAATAATCCTGCAGCAACAGCAAATATGAATTGTTTACTGGATTATAATTAATCTCCTTTCGTAAACTTGATACATTTTTCCTGAAGCATACATACAGTAACATTTGCCATTTTACTGAAAACTACAAACATCTGAAGACTTTTTAAACCTTGAAGAAAGTACAACTCAGCATTTCCTGCGCATTGAAATTCCTGCAACAGCAACATAAAATGATCAAAATAACATGTGGCATCGATATTCCAAAAACAATAAATTAGCAAACAAACTCAAACTAATTTGACAAAACAAATTTTCTTAGAAACCTGCAGCCATTCAGAAAATATATTTTTCAGAGTTAGTCTTGCCTCTGAAGGATGTATGAAGAACATGTTTCCTGCTCATAGGGCGACAGGAGCTTGGAGGCTCATGGGATGAATGATTGTAATCCACTGGTAAGAATGTCCTTACAAAGAAATTCATGAGAAATAAAAAGAATTATAGATGCAGATGAACTCTATGTGACCTAGCTCAGCTAGCTTAACTTTGTCAGGCAGTGCAGGAATCGCTGAAGGAACTGGTGGTGGTGAGATGACACAAAGAAAAACGCTTTAATGTTCCTGTTAGGCTATCTGTCATTCTGGTAATCTTGTTAAAAAAAAAAGTATTTGAACAAAGCCGGAATGACATTGAGAACATCCAAATGAGTTGTCAACAAACAAAAGAGGAGAAGGGAGATGAGAATGATGCAATTATCGTTCAACAAAACAAAGTGCTGCTTTGGTATTTTGCGTCCAGGGGAACAGGACCATGAACTGAGTTTCTTGTTCTGTGTAATGCATCATAACAATTTTATTTGGAGCTACAGCCCCCAGTTTCTATAACAAGTAATAACACTTATTACAATGTAACAACAGTATTACAACATAATAAATAAGTGTGTGCACTAGAGTATACGTCTACACTGCAGCCGACTACACATTTGTGCAACATTCTCTAAACATCCCCGAGACCTGTTCTTTCTCACTCTGCAGTCTGCCATTCTGTGCCGTCTTGAGGTATGACATTGTGTGATCGCGCGGCATGGGGCATTCAATGCCTAACCATCCACCCTTCTCCACTTACTGCCAGACTGGCTACACCTGCTGCCAGGGGACCTATACGAGCAGCACACTGGTTGACTGGCCACTCCTGCTATTCTTGCTGATGACATCTTTCGGAGGATTGCCACAGCAGAGCAGTGGCATGGAGGGGAGGAAAGCAGCTACCAGCTAGTATGCATACTGTTTGTATTTTGCCACTTAAGGGAATTCGAGGGATGGAAGTTCACTTAACGGGTGTTAATAAGTTGATTATGTGATAAGGCTGATATATAGATAGGATGGTGGTTGTTTTTTTGTTGTTTTTTGCTTTTGACACTGTTAACTTATTAGATCAGCGTGTAGTCGGCAGATGTTTCATTCCTGTACGGAAATAATTTTTGAGAATTACTTTGCGGAGATTGCCATTAACCTAGTTGATAGGCTTCGCGAAGGCAGAACTCAATGAATAGATGCTAACGAAAGATGTTCTAAACCTGTATGCACAGCAGAATGCCCGCAAACTAGTCCTTGTCATGTTGATGGAGACAAAAATATACACAGATCATGAATGGCTGATTACACTCTGCTCTTGAACTTCAAAGGGCAAACAATAGAAATACATCCATGATGTTTATGGCAAGTATCATCTTACAAAGAGTTCAACTATTGAGAGACATGTACATTGGCTGTACAACCCACCAAATAGGTTTTCTATAATTTTAAGCTGGGTTGGTGCTGTCTGAACCTGATTTGATATTTAGAAAACAATGTCTATTGTAACAGTTACAGTAAACCCTTTGTACAAGACAGATAAATTGAATACCTATAAATTAATAAAATGGTGATTCTGTATATACTGTATATTGTCCTGTATGTAAAAACATCTGCGCTGTTTTGATGAATGAATAGAAAAAAACTATTTACAACACTTGCTTATCTACAACACATAAATGCTGTCCTTAATAATAACATGCACAAGTCAAGGACCTCATTGAAGAAAAAAAAAAAATCAACTCTTTTTATAAGTAACATCTTGCTTTATAACACACTTTTAAGAACTAATAACAGACTGGAAGTAGATTTCCAGTCTTCCGGCATTGTACTTTTACTACAAGCATGTGGAAAGTAACTGCACATGTAACGTTAGTATATACAGGGAGATAGCCAAAACAAAGATAATATAGTACATTTTTGATAATATTCCCTGTTAGGTCAGAGACCTACAAAAGATGACCCATACACAGAAAAAAGCGCTAAACCTCATGAAAAGTAGAACTTAAAGAAATGTGCATACTTCTCTTCAAAGGTTCAAAGTCCATGAAATATACAGTTACGGTACGCGATTTAAGCATTTCATTGTAATCCAATTTGTGTAACAGTAGCCTAAGTAAGTCATACTTAAGTTACACTTTGAATGTTGTACTCATAATTAAAACTTGTCTCATTCAGTGGATTTCAGATTTGCCGCATAGATGCTTTCAAACAAGACACCCATGCAAATCAGTATAAATGAGGTCCTTAGAAAACTATTAACATTGAGTTTGAATTTGTGAAATTACAAAAGAAACCAAAAAAGAGTAAACCCTCCAAAATGCCAATACTTTCAGTCTGTACACATTTGTTGCATTTCTTCTGCGGGCTTCACACGCTAGTACAGTTAGGAATCTCCCTTGTGATCTCGCAGGCATTTCCAATTCCCCCTGGGGTAGACAGAAATAAAACACAACATAAGAACAAACTGGCTTAGGCCAGTGCTTAGACATTTTGACGACGGTGAAACAAATAGGTACGACAAGATTGATAGTGCTTCTATATAATATTGGTGTGATATTTCTCATCATTCAGTTCAAAGACACCAAGTCATGAACCTGGTGATGCATAACACTAATTGAACTAAATACCTATCTTACGTTTAACCCTGGCATCCAACTCCTTCTCCATCAGCTCTTTGGGTGTGGGGAATTCACTGAGGGTGATCTTGGGCGTGCTGTCACTTTGGCTGACCGAACCGATCATCTCCTGCTCTTTCTCCTGGTTCACCTCTGCGTATATGTTAATCCAGGGGATTTTTCTGCAGATCAATAAGTATAGAGACAATGGCTATGGGATAATCTGGCAGGACTATCCAATGACTATTCTAATGTGCCCATTAAACCTTTTATTTACATTACATTTTTTTACACAGAGTTGGTATGTTGATGAGACTAAAATAACCATTTTGGGATGTGCTATAATCATTAAGCCAACTTCTCTAATGAATCTTTGTTTATTCATCATTACATACGCTAACAACATCGATGTGTAGTAGTGATGCATGGCTATAGTTCTAATGTACAGACATTTTACATAAATTCGGGAGAAAAAAATTAATGTCCATGTATATTTATGATTAGAAAATTGTTTCATTCAGTCGTACTTCAATTTATTTCAAATTACTACTCATTTTGTCATCTAATTGTTTTGCTTTGTCATGTGTGACATTTCAATAAATATGTATTAATGTGGGAAATTCCATATCCATTATTGATGACAACTTCAGCGTTTCCCGCAGACTTTTCCATGAGAATAATTTTGATATTTAAATAATTTAGCTACTAACAGTCGAAGTACGACAACAGCCTATTAAGCAATATAATGATTGCTTTTCAAAAATCTCATCACTGATTCGACCATCATGCAATATCTGTTTACTACAACTATATAAGGAAAGTCATCAATTCACCGTTGATTGATGCAGGGCCCAGCAATCTAGCATAACATTCATTTTTAATGACTATGGCAGGTGATTAGAGGTATAGCGTGTGGTGTTCAAAGGTGTAATCATTCAGGTATGTACATACCTCTTGAATTTGTAGATGAGAAACACAGCCAGACCCAGGAATACGACTGACAGGAGCATCAGCATGGCCGAACTACTGTGTCTCGGGATCGAATCCACCAGGGGAGCTGTAAGACGAGGCAGAGGGAGACCGATATTAACCACAACAAGAAAACCGTATGACCGTAAAGATCTGTGGGCTCCTTGGAGATGCTCCTGCTCCAATATTGAACAGACATACTGTCTATTGTATCGCTAATAACAAGCAAGAGTGTGGTTGAAACATTTTGTCAGTGACAGTATTGCAGCAGTGCTTTATACAGCTCTACTGTTTATGTAGTTGATGCAAATGGACTTCTCCCAAGTTGAGGTTTGGGGCCGCAACATCGTCCAGAAAGCAATTTCATTCCATTGGCTCATATACAGCAACAAATGGTATTTATGTACTCCAGGCTTAAAACAACAAAACTTTGAACAAGCAAAGAATTATTCAAAAGTAAATGAATCTGGTTATGGATTATGGGTAGATCCATGACAATAGTGCATTAAGAGAACCTGCCTTGTTTTTAATGTCACAAATTTGAAAGGCTGTGCACGCGTGAAATTGCTATTTCTAAATGGTTGCCTTTTTTTCCAACTAAAAGCCATCTGCTTAACACAAGCAGACCTATATTCCTATTCCAATGTAACTGCTGAATTATAGTCAAAATTATAAAAATTTTTTACAACGTCAACTCTGCGAACACAACCATGTTTACTGTGGGACAAAGTGGAAGTAGGCAGTACTGTTTATACTACTGTACTCCTTGATTTCTCGCTTTCCCAGGGTTTAAACAGTGACTTTGAAATGAAATGTGCATTAATATCTATTATCAAAGGCAACACATCATATATTCTCTACTTTGTATTTGTTTCAAGCCCCAGCTTCAGCTCCGGGAGGCGGCCTGTGATGTCGATGACCTTTCTATAGCAGCTTGAAGGCTGTTCAGACCTTTTTCTGAGGTGAAATATGATGCGAGATCCCGCTGCTAGCAAAACAGAAGCGTGTTGTGACACACGCACGCACACACGCACGCACACCATCATCCAGCACACACTGCCCTGTTTACTGTGTACCTGACCCCAGTGTTAAGCCACAGAGAGCTGGCTCAAGGCTACTGTATATGCTCTCACCAGGATTTTGTGGGTAATGGAACCTGGAAAATATTTACTTTTAGACCTGACAAGTCTTCAACCACCATCTATGACCAGGGAGGTTTGATAAACCCCCTCTCCAACCCCAGCCTCTACCTTCAACCCTTTCCAGCTGGTGTCGGCATGGTTTTGTTGGAGTCTGGCGCTACTGCTCTGTATCAATTCGATACTCTCAATGTCAAACGTCTTTTCCATTGTTGCAGGAATTTTTGGGTCAGTGTTGGATGCACACTGGCAAGGCTTTTCAATTGCAGACAAGGATCGCTATTCTTTTCCAGCCAGCTCATTTCCAGCTTTGGTCTCACTTCCAGCCAGCTCTCTAAACCGGCCCAACATTCTAGTGTTTTTTTTTTCACCTTTCTTTATAGTGGCTCTAAATTCTGCATGCATTTTTAACCAAACCACTCTTTTTATAGCCCTGTTCTCAAGGACTAAATAATCAACATAATTATACTCAGCGTAACACTCATTTTGTGGTTGGATGCCTGAAAAAGACAGTGAACAGATGTTGGGCATCTTGGTGGAATATAAAAGATCACTCATCTCAAGGAGTTCCTTAAAATAAAATCCCTCCCTTTCCTCTCAAAAATCTTCATATACTCAGGATGGTGACAGACATGATTCGTTTTCAATACAGAACAAAACATTCAAAATGTTTGCTGCCAATAAACCTTTTTATAATTAGTTTAAAATACACAGTTTGATTATGTTCTGGTCAAATGTTATAATTATAAACAAATAAGATAAGATTAGAATGAAATTCACATGCCAACGGCAGGTATAAAGAGTGCCCATGTATGACTTATGAAGAAATTAGCACCTAGCCTCATATGAACCATCCATGCTTACAGTATATCCATGTAGTGAAACAAAATGTTAGCCAAATAAACAAGCACAGTAATAACGAGAGATGGGTAAGACTACAGTGAAGACTAGCACTAACACTAGCTAGTGAAGACAAAATAATGATTTCCATGCAAGTACATAGAGTAATTGTATTTTAATTGTTTTGATACTAACTTCTTTCCTTACCCAAAGTTAGCTGTGTGACGTAAACGATTACTCTGGATCCTGGCTTTAACTCAAAATCTACCAGATTCTGGTTCAGAGCACTGGCAAGAATCTCTGAGATCTGTTGAAGGAGATAAATGAATCATAGTCAATAGTTACAATAGTTATGTTAGAAAGAATATGTAATTTCAGAATAGAATTCCAATAACACCCAACATGTCAATGTTCACTGCTAAATTCCCCATACCTGATCCAGATCCTCCTCATTTTTTTTCCTGTCCTCAGATTGGTTCTTGTGTGGTAACAGAAAAAGCTCAGCAGCCGTTGGCACACCTGGGAACACTGCAACCAATAGCTGATCCTCTGGAAATTCTGACACCTGTTAGCAATGGAATATAGCGTTGCAAGGTGCTCATACTTGTATAGACTGAACTAATCAATGCTTCATAATCCACATTAACATTTAGCGGCAAAATGCCAATGCGGTTCTTTACGCTTTTTCACCATTATTCAATAGTTTTTTTATCTACTTCAAGCAAGGTTTGTGTCAGATTACACTGCCTCTGCATTTTGATAACTCTGTAAACGTAGAGGGAGACTTTTATCTATATGTTCGCCTATAATCAGCCTGACATATTTTTGAGTGAACTGATGCAAATATTTTGACTAATGTCAGTTTGTTCTGACGAGATATACATGAGTATTCATATCAATGCGAAATGCAAAATGACTACATCCGCGTTAGTATGGGAATTACTATTTCCGTCAATAACGTTTTTAATCTACAGTCAAACTCACAACCCATAGAGTACACAGCCTCAACATTAACAGTCCTTTGGTTTTTCGATCTAATCTCAACATCCATGTTTTTGCAAAAGCTTATTCCTCCCTTGATGGGGAGAAGCAAGTCAGGCAAAACAACAGTTTTTTTTTCATGCCTTCTAAATAGCCAGTATTATATATATATTTATTTTCTTAAAACTGCCTTTATCCACTTCAGACCACCACAGAGGAGAGGGGCTCCAACCAGCAATCAGTGTCCATTTTAAAAGCCGCCGATTTTTCCGTGGCTTCTCTATGGGCCTAGCGGTGGACAATGGAGCGGCGTTGTCGGCAAGTCGTGTACACTGGAAGCACATCAATTATGAAGCTGAAAAATTACTATTTGAGTAGCAAAGTAGTGGACAAATAAGAGCCAGGGAATGGTTTGCAATGAGGGTAGAGAGGTTTGGAAGGAATGGAAGAGGGGATGGGAAATGGCCCCTGTAAAAATCAATAAAGTGAGGCAGTGTTTGTTCTCTTTGCGATCGCTCATTAGTTTAAAAAGCCTTCTGGCTCTGTGTGCAATGGCCTAGCTCTGGCGTTGTATGCCCCCCAAAACTCATTGGCTGGAGTGAAAAATCTGATGCCGGTTCAGAGAGGTGAGTAGGTGAGTCAGACTGAGACAAAAGAGGGAGTATTTTGGAGGAAATCTTGGCCGATACAGCTGGGCCGATACATGACTCTCGCACCAACTCTGTTTTAATGTCTTAACGGCTAAAGGCATTCAATCTTTTCCCACTGCCATCATTACTAAAGTGAGACAAGAAAACGTAACAATGGTCTCGGTCTGCTTGTACAGGCAAGCACTGTGTTAGATGATTCTTTTGCCCTTCCACATCACTGTATACACAGAAGGTCTCCCACTTAACACTGAATCAATAGGTGCTTGTGTCACAGTGACTAATTAGACAGATACGTTTACTACAAATGCAACATTTCCCAAAAGTTCCTCACTGTGAAATTGTTAAGCTACAAAGCTTAACAAAAGCTTACAAATGAAAATCCAAATTAAATTGTTGTAGACAAACTGCTGTATAGGCTACACACCCTGGGCGTATATAAGTCAGTATGATTTGAAATAATTTCAAGATCATTCAATACTGATCATTCAGTTGAGTTCCATTTATCAAAATATAGGTTGTTGTAAATGTACAAATGTGCCAAATCTTTATTTATTATTATTAATATTATTATTATTAATAATAATAGTATTATTATTATTAGTAAATGCAGTAGTAATAATAATAGTAATAGTAGTAATGAGTACTATTAATAGTAATAATAATCTATTTATTATTATTATTATTATTATTATTACTAGCAGTAGTAGTAGCAGTAGTAGTAGCAGTAGTAGTAGTAAAAAGTAATGACCAACAGAATACCCTAATTAACAAAATATCTGCAGTCCTTAGTGTAAATGTATATTTTTAGGAGCGGATCCATGGAAAGTCACAGATTTGAATGGATGAAGCTGATTAGAGAGCAGTGCAGCCTTTTTGATCCTATTAGTATTGACACATGGTCTGACGATGTACTTAGCTAACGTCCTCTCGGTTTTGGAATTAGGGAAACGGATGCTAGATCTTCAAGCCATAGCAGGAAAGACGCATTGTTACAACACATTCCATCTATCAGCAAACCAGGCTCATCGAATGACACGGACACAAAATGAGAAGGGGATGGCCAGAGAAGTGAAATATCTTTGGGAAGAAAGAGATGACATGTTAACCTCTTGCACCACACTGAGAGGTGCATTAACAGATGCTGGGGGAACAAGGGGAGGCTGCCACGAAACATACTAAAATATATGAACTTGCTGACATTCACTGACTAGAACCCAAGGGGCAGCCTTTAGCCATCTACCAAGAAAAGAAGAACCCTGAGAAACCAGAGATGGAATTACTTTGGAAAATAACTTAAAATAACCTCTATTACTGAGCGCTCCCATAGAAGCCTCTTTAATGTCGTGGCTTGGATCAGCCTGCGGAGCAGAAGTGCCGGCCTGGCTTTAATGAACGCTAGCTACAGAGCGGTACTGTAGTATGGGAGGACTGGACCTTGAATTTCGTTTAGATGTCCACGTCCTGTTTCCCCTAATCTTGGCTTTGTGAGGAGACGGTTACCTTGACCCCTGACTAAATAGTTTTCATCTTGAAGGTGAACTGAACGACACCTTCAGGAGAAAGCGATGAAGAAAATAAATATAATACCACCCTGTATGTTGGTTGTCACACAATATCTTTGTCCTGCATTGAACTGTTGCTCAACCCCAGCATCATGCGTGTGAATAGAACTTAATATGCTTCCTTTTAGACAGGCCGCGCTCAATAATAATATGATGAAAGGAGAGATGGACTGAAAAGATGGAAATACAGGACTACAAGACTCACGAACAAGTGTTCAAGGATGCAATGGAGACCATAGACCCATACACCACTGTATCTAGGCCCATAGAGATTGTGTTACAACAAATTGCTCACTCTGGCTGCGATAATAATACTGCTCTGCACGCCGTACAGTGCGTGGTTGACGGGTGACTAAGAAAGATATGAAAATGTTGACCTGATCTCTGTCGCGGTAGCTTAAAAGCCTCTCAGTCTTGTTTGTATGAGTCTCCTCTTGTGTCAAACACACAGTAGAATCGGTGAAGACACAGAGAGACCACAAGACACATGCTAAAGGCTACAAGGACTAGTTACATACCACGCTATGCTGTGCACGTCAGAGTGCCAAAGCCATGGCTACCATCTCCTTCCATTTTGCGTTCATTCTAAAGAACATCTCATTGCCCCGACATCTAGAAATAAGGCATTAACACTCATCAAGCTGTCTCGTGGGAGGAAGAATAAGCAGGGCTGTTCGCACCTGTGCGATAACGAATCACAGGACAGCCTGGGGGCGAATGCCGAAGCATCTGAGCGGAAAGGAGGGAGGGAGGGAGAGAGAGAGAGAGAGAAAGAGAGAGAGAGAGAGAGAGAGAGAGAGAGAAGAAGGAATTCACACTTACTTGGAGCAGAGCCTTCTTAATGACTCTACCCACATCCTGTCTCCACTCAGGGATGTCAGGGTTGTACTCGTCCAGATTAGGGGAGAAAGATAAAAGCAGCGATTTGAAGAACTCTGTCAGAGATAGAGCGAAAGGCCCAGGGGAGGAACAGAAACAGACTTTTAATTCAGCTCCTGATCCAGGTCCATTATTCTTAAGGTAGCCTCTCCTCATTCACCACTCTCATTTGTTCTGTTTGAGGTTCCTTCCTCTAACTGGCTTCTGATAGGTAGGATAGCTGACAGAAACGCCGGGGTGTGCGATTGTGTGGCGCGTGTGTGATTGTGTTTGTGTGCACGTGTGATTGGTGTTCGTGTGTGCGTGCGTGTGTGCTCGTCGTTTGACAAGGGTGGATTATCACTCACACAAGTGCTTAGGTAATTGGGAAAATGTCCCTTTTTTATATGCTGACATATTCAACTGCAAAGTACAATCACATGTCACATGACAAGTGTGAGGTGTGATGTCTGGTAGATTAGCATGAAATCAAGGAGAATAATTTGATTAGAAAGAGAGCGAGGGAGGGGAAGAGCGAGTGTTGGGGTTGAGAGATGGATAAAGAGAGATAGGGAGATAAAGAGAGAGAGAGTGGGATAAAGACGGGGGAGGAGTAAGAGGAAGTTGTATCACCTTGTACTGCTATTGTCTTGGTGTCTTGCAGTATGGTGTTGGCTGATGACACTTGGACTGTAACAGTGTTCATTCCCTCTCTGGTGAAGGTGTATGAGATACTCCCGTCTATGCTGATCACCGGCTGGAGGAAAAAGGATCCCAGACAAAATGGATGATCACACTTTGATCCCGTCATAATCTCTTCATGTGCAGAACGCCTAACACCTTGGAACCTTACAAGAAACCCATTTCAGACTCCTTTAACTTTTGACCCTAATAGCGGCATCGCTCGCAGAAACCCTAGAACCAATGCAGCAGCAGTAATAAATTATGGCTTCATAATATGTCTAATGTCTAAGCAAAACCCAAGATCAAAGATTGCTTTGCCTCTGTCATAACCTTTTATCATAGGCGTCAGTATCAGTAACAGACAATTAAATAACATTATTTAGGCTACCGGAGAGAGGAAGTTGAAGGAAACCACTCATTTGATTTGTCCCACGTTCCAATAACTCCATTCAAACTGTTACAGTAAGCGTGTGCACCAGCCACCAATGCAGAGCACACATACAGTTGTGCTCGTAAGTTTGCGTACCTCGGCATGAATTGTGAAATGTTGGCGTTGATTTTGAAAATATGACTGATGATGCAAAAAAAAAAAACAGAAATCACCCAAATGGCCCTGATCAAAAGTTGACATACCCCTTGAATGTTTGGCCGTGTTACAGACACACAAGGTGACACACACAGGTGAAAATGTCAATTAAAGGTGAATTCCCCACCCCTGTGGCTTTTTAAATTGCAATTAGTGTCTGTGTATGAATAGTGAATGAGTTTGTTAGCTCTCACGTGGATGCACTGAGCAGGCTAGATACTGAGCCATGGGGAGCAGAAAAGAACTGTGTAACAAGGTAATGGAACTTTATAAAGATGGAAAAGGATATAAAAATATATCCAAAGCCTTGCAAATGCCAGTCAGTACTGTTCATTCACTTATTAAGAAGTGGAAAATTTGGGGATCTCTTGAGACCAAGCCAAGGTCAGGTAGACGAAGAAAGATTTCAGCCAAAACTGACAGAAGAATTGTTCGGGATACAAAGAAAAACCCACATGTAACCTCAGGAGAAATACAGGCTGCTGTGGAAAAAGACGGTGTGGTTGTTTCAAGGAGCACAATACAACGATACTTAAACAAAAATGAGCTGCATGGTCGAATTGCCAGAAAGAAACCTTTACTGCACCAATGCCACAAAAAAGCCGGGTTACAATATGCCCGACAACAACTTAACACACATCACAGCCTCTGGCACACTGTAATTTGGAGTGACAAGACCAAAAGAGTGTGGTCACAACCATAAGCACTATGTTTGGAGAGGGGTCAACAAGGCCTGTAGTGAACAGAATACCATCCCCACTGTGAAGCATGGTGGTGGCTCACTGATGTTTTATGGGTGTGTGAGCTCTAAGGGCACAGGGAATCTTGATCCTTGATGGCAAGATGAATGTAGCATGTTATCAAAAAATCCTGGAAGACAATTTGCATTCTTCTGCACGAAAGCTGCACATGGGACGCTCTTGGACTTCCCAGCATGACAATGACCCTAAGCACAAGGCCAAGTTGACCCTCCAGTGGTTACAGCAGAATAAGGTGAAGGTTCTGGAGTGGCCATCACAGTCTCCTGACCTTAATATCATCGAGCCACTCTGGGGAGATCTCAAACGTGCGGTTCATGCAAGACGACCAAATACTTTGCATGACCTGGAGGCATTTTGCCAAGCCGAATGGGCAGCTATACCACCTGCAAGAATTCGAGGCCTCATAGACAACTATTACAAAAGACTGCACGCTGTCATTGACGCTAAAGGGGGCAATACATAGTATTAATAACTAAGGGTATGCAGACTTCTGAACAGGGGTCAGTTCATTTTTTTCTTTGTTGCCATGTTTTGTTTTATGACTGTGCCATTCTTTTATGACCTACAGTTGAATGTGAATCCCATAAGAAATAAAAGACATGTGTTTTGCCTGCTCACTCATGTTTTCTTTACAAATGGTACATCTATTACCAATTCTCCAAGGGTATGCAAACCTTTGAGCACAACTATACTGTAAAATGTGTGAAATTATAGGATCAAACCAATTTTCAGTATTGTCAGTTTAATGTTGTGTATTATACTGCCGGTACCCCATTCATGGATTGCATGTCTGTAACTCGATCTCAACGTTGCTATTGTTAAAGACATTCAGATGCTGCTAAAGTTGAAAATGAAAAAGATCGCAACATTCTTAGCTTTAGGACTCCTATATTTTTGGCCTAAGAGTATTTCACAAAGCGTTTTAGAGCTAAAACCAGTTCCTAAATCTGTGAAAAGTTAGGAGTAGTCATGAGCACTCCTAAGTCACTAAGACCAAATCACAAACAATCCTAAAAAGGGCTGCTGCCAGCAATCCACCTCGTAATTAGGTTGACGTTTTTTGAAATATTTAATGATACTTTTAAAAAGGATATCGGCTTAATCGCGAGGCTCTTATGATCATAGTAGAGCTAGTCATTGATGCAGTCACTTCACCAATAAACAGAAACAACCCAATAACATAGGAGATCAAGGTTGTGACAACTCTACGCTACTTGGCCACAAGAAAAATGCAGCGATCCAGCAAAGACAAACTATGTATCTCAGTCATCTGTCAGTAGAATTTTACATCAAACAATAAATGCTCTCTCCAGACCCCATATCGTCTGACAAATCATTTGGTTTCCTCATTCGCCAATTACAAAGAAACAAAGCCGACTTCATGGCCATAGTTGGACCACCCGGTGTAGTTGGTGCTATAGATGGGACACATAATTGCACAAATTGTTGCGTCAACAAAAGATGAACGCGCATTTCTTTCCAAGCTGCCAGACATGTAAGACGCTGACAATTAGCTGAACATATCTTGACTAGTCAGTATGTCATTGTTCGTTTCATGTTTAATCAGTAACATTTTTTACATTTTTATTTTAATATCTTTATTCCAACATGGCAACATGACACATCGTTCTACAGTATTGCTATGATGAATTCACTGACAGAGACCCCTCCCCTATCAGCCAATCACTGTGGGCATAGTAAGTAGCTTTTTCATGGAACAAACAATCATCCATAGCAACAGGGTCAACCCCGCCCTTTCGCCTAGCTTAAGACTTCTCCCCATTCTTTAGTAAAAGTTGGTCTTAGCAGCTTTGTGAATAGATTTTAAGACGAAACTCTTAGATAGGAACGTTTAGTGCTGTTTAGGAGTCCTCCTAGTGGTAATATCAAATGTTTGGTGAATACGGTCCTAGGTGTTGTATTGGGCTCAGTTCTAAGCCCTCTCCTCTCGGGTCACACAACAAATCCAATACCTCAGTGCTGTTTCCCAGCCACCAGAAGTAGGTCAGGGTCCTGGAGTGGTTGGGCCAGACCACTGCCGTCAGGTTAACTTCCTTGTTCTTGATGGCCACAAAGGGAGCCAGCAGCTGGACATGTTCCACAGGACCTAATGAAAATACAATCATTCTCAGTCAGAAATGGGTGACCGAGAGTGATACTTGGGGGAGGGGCTAGATTTTGTTTTTGATTAAGAATCAAAGGAAAGAAGATCACTGCAATAATCACATGGCATCATTACTTGCATAGTGTGTGGGTTCTTCCTTTCATTAAGACTAGCACATAGGTCTTCAACCCTCTCCTGGGGACCCCCCAGCCATTCCATCTATTAGATGTATCCCAGAGCTAGCACACCTGAATCAACGTTTTAACTAATTAACAAGCCCTTACCTGTTGAATCAGGTGAGCTAGTTCAGGGCAACAACTAAATTGTGAGATGGCTGGGGGTACCCAGGAAAGGGTTGAAGACCTATGGACTAGCAGAAAGGGGAAGGTACATGCTACGCAGGGAGAGTCACGTGTTACAATGTATGGTCGTTTTAATGGAACTGATTTAAGAAACTAGATTTGCTGTATTAAGCCAGGTTTCATCACTGCCAAGATCATCTAGACTGAAAACACCTGGTGTAATTCTGTGCCCTGCTACGCTAAAGCTGTAATGGGAGTTAAGTATATGAGGTATTACCTTCATCTAAGCAGTAAAGTTTCCTGTAGCGGACAGATGTGTGTTTTCATGGTGAAACTCCAGCAAAGGGTGACACCAGGTTCTGGCGTGTACGTCTCCGTCTGGGGCTTCTGTCAACTCTCATCCTATTTGACTGAAACTAATCTTTATCCCGGCTTTCAAATGCAAGCAGAGTCCGTGTATGTGTGACAGAGACAGAGAAAGTGCATGTGTCTGTGTGTGCGTGTGTGCGCGCGCCTTTAAGTGTGTCAATGTGCGCTCTCGCACGCGTGTGCTTGCGTGCGTCTGTGACGTGAGTCATTAGGACAGGCTCTCGAAATTGTGTTTGGTGTGAAAAAAAAACCCCAGTAAAAGCATCACCTTGCACTCTCCCCCGTAATTTCCTCAAAATGTAACAAAGCATGGCAAAAGAAAAAACCCATCGGAATTGCTGACGTCAAAAACTTCAAGGTACACTGATTGAAAGCGTTGTGGCAACAAGAGATTCTACTTAAATGGCACCTTCACAAATTGACAAAAGCCTCCCTGTTCAAATCAAGAGACGCAGGGGCAAATCAACCACGGCGCAGCAAAGAGGTGGATATTTTGCAACGCCTTTTTCAATATAAGTAGACTTATATTTGTCACTATTATTTACTTGACATTTGTCTGGCTTGTTCATTACAAGATGAAGAGGGAACCAATGTACTGTATTATATGGAAAGAATCCTGGCACTTTGCCTTTAACTGGCTCCGGTGTACACCACTGTCTACTTAGCCGCTTATTTAGGGAGAAATATGAGGCAGAGACATTTAATCATGAAACTATGCAGCGCACTGCTGTTGTTCCCCAACCATTCCTTCCAATCAGAGTCTCGTATTCAGACCCGGGTCTGCTGCGAATTGACCAGTCTGGCTGACATCGTAGCACCTGGCCAATTATCTGCTGGAAAACCAGCGGGACCTTAGTCCTCAGTGGTGGGGGTTGAATAGCAATGGCTGACAGTACGGAGAAGACCTACACGTAACGTGGAGATATAAGGCAGCGCTGTCAGATCCCAGGGTGTTCTCCGCCAAGGCGGACACGCGGAATATCCCGGCCGTCCTGTATACGTGTCTTATGCCTTCCTCGATCCAGCTGAGGTTGGAGTAGGAGACCGCTGTGCCGTCGCCGAAATCCAGCTGGATGTTGGTTCTCATTGAGTCGCCCTGGAAAGTAGAAAGTACAGTTCTTAATGCCGAATATGGATGGAGAGATGGAAAAAAAAAAGAGAAAAAGTCACCGACATTACAGAAAAAAAAAATCACAAACACCCATTCAATGTGCGAAAGCCCAGTGAGGCTTTTATGCGCATTCATTCTAGACTGAAATATTGATAATTGTCGGTATGGGACTCGGTACAATGCCACAGACCATGTTGCCACTCAGCGGTTAGCACTCAGCATGAGCAGACAAAGTACGATTATTTGCTTTTGTCAAAAGTCCAACAGCTGCTGTTGTGACACCTCGGCATTAGTGTGCATCCTGAGCTTGACATGTTACATAACACCACTGGGATCGTGCGGTTCCTGTGGGGTCGGTGTGTGTGTGTGTGTGTGTGTGAGCAAGAGAGAGCGAGAGCTAATGCTAATGTGCGTGTGAGGCACTTCCCTGCTCTGTTGCTACAGTATTTGCAGCAGGTCCACTCAAAGGGACACACACACACACACACACACACACACACACACACACACACACACACACACACAATTACACTGCGAGTACTGTTGGTGGCTCCAGCTGCCACGGTGACCAAATCCTCCTGCTTATCCCGGCCGTACCCGGCCAGTGAACACAGCCATCTCCCGGGCCCCCCGCTGCACATTGTAATGCAATGCTACTGGGATCTTCATCTGTACCAGTGCATTAACACAAGGGGGGCAACCGGCGCAGCGACAAACACAACAATAACAAAACGCGAAACACATTATTTGTCCTCCCTTTCTCCCTCCTCCTTGTTCCGCTTCTTTTCAAGCACGGCGGAGTGTGAAACCCTAGGAGGTTTGGCCACGTGTGGTGGACGGCTTATGGGGGTATATTTCATTCATTATACCCAGAAAATTAGAAACTATGAATAAGTAGAATAAAGAGAAGGCAGAATGGAGTGGGAGAAAAAGGCTAACAGTGGTGGCTATTGTGCGGAACTGTAATGGCCCACAATCCTCTGCCAGATTGGCACTCGGAATGGGAATATTTGGCTTTCGCTAGCGTCGATGTCACTCAGGCTTTTGTCTGTGTCCGTTGTTTACACTCTCTGTACGCTTCTGGTTCTCTGTCGAGGCATCCTGGGATTGCTAGCTAATCTGCATGAGACTGACGCCTACTAGCTAAATGTCACGCTTTGTGTCCATCGCTTCGCGAGCTACTCCCAGGGACACCGAATCCCAAAAAATGCATAATAGGGTAAACGTCATGGACTGGACCGAGGTGCTGAACGACAATACGGGGCATGGTTGGGGCAGATTCAGACACAGTCGGTCTGTGTACTGTAGTCTCGTACGGGTGAATGTCAACAAGAAAATGCATGGTGTAATCAGTGGGAGGCTGTTGTGGTAACAGTGAGAATCATTACTGGGCTCATGTTTGGTTTCTATCAGAGGTTTTAAGGGTGTGATCAAGCCAGTCTGGAGTTGGGACTATTTGTTTGTTTTGGTGGGTATGAGCATGCTATGAGGTACTTTTAATCTGAATAATAATATGTATTTCAGTGCTGTTATGTAGTTCTCAAGTTCTCAGTCAAGATGAGTGCGAGCATTTTGGATGGCACCTGTGGTGTATAGCAAGCCTGAGAGAAAGTCTAGCCATAGCACATAGACAGAATACCTAAAATCGCCAATCCATGATAATTAATCCAAGCAGATGTCATTATCCAAGGATTATTCAAGGTTACTTTGTAATAATGAAAATGTGGCATGTGACAGTTCAGATCCTATCGCTTTCACGAAACATCAAACTTTCTCTCCCTCCCTCCCTTTCTTTTTTCTGAACCACTGTGCGCACTACCTAGCAGTATCACACATTAAATATTTAGGCCCATTTGCTCTCCCCCAGAAATACTGCCATCTCGGGCTTCATGAATATAAATTAAAGTCTGAATTCAATGGGAGCGAGGATTTTCTGAATGCCTGAGACTCAACGCCATGAGGATTCTTCAGCAGCCCCTCTTTCTGATCGCTCTTTTTTTTTTCTTCTACCCCCCCAACTTTCCGCTATCAGAGGATTCCTCTCTTAATGAAAGAAATAGGCCCTCATTTCCTTAACTCATCACCCTGTAATATGACAACTGGGCCCGGGTGAGACCTCATGGGAAAGACACTTAGTTACAGTGCAGGGGGAGAGCACAGCCAGCACAGAGCACAGCCATACCGCCACAGTACAATATCAATGGAATTTATTCCCCTTGAATTTAATGTGAGGTGGAAGAACAAACTCAATAAAAGCGTCTCCCGAGGGACAGCGCCTCAGTGAGGTCTTTAGCTGCCCGTCTCTCGGCCCAGGGCTTCTGGGTCAGTGTCCTTGTTTGGAGGACGGTGCGTTGTGAGTTGACACTGCGGCGATGTCAGCGGCTGGTGTTCACGACAGGCTGTCTTGACAGCGCCTCGCGCTATGCTGGGAGACGTACGGTTTCAGTCGCTCTGTCGCACGCCCTTATGCCTACCAGTGAATGAGTACAGCACCGCGTGTGCCGTGCCATTAACAGCCACGCATAACAACACGAAGCGCATTGATTTCTCAATTCACGCCTTTAGGAAAAAATCAATGCAACTCATAGCGGTGATGAGTAGAACGGGCTTCTGTTCGGGACGCCTGGGCCCGCGGCAGCGTGAAACAAAAGGAGGTTCCGTTGGCTCCTCGCCGGCCCTACCTCGTCCAGATGAATGAGGAAGGTGACGTTGGTGGCCAGGCTGGCGGTGAGCTTGCCCTCTCGGGTGGCCAGAGACAGGCCTCTAGGAGCCCTGTTGGGACACAGCTGCTTCCTGGGTGTGTATATCTCCTTGACCCCATTGGTGCAGTTGTTGGACACCACTTTACGGTACCTTGGGAAGAAAGCGATACAGACGAGGTAGAACATCGGCGCCGTGGTTCACTGGGATTCTTTTTAACCAGGCTAATCAGCGGTCGCGTTTAGACTCAAGCTTGACGAGTGATCGAGCAAATGTGATGCTGAATGTCGAAGCGTTTGCATGGTGACAGAGCAAGTGACTGATACACGAGAACCTGCTAGTTACATTTTACTAATAGCCTTGGGAAGTGAGTGCACAAATAAAGGACGTGCTCTGCCCTCCCCTCAAATTTCTGGCTTAAACTAATCTGTGTGGCTAACACACCTGACCCTGACGGTGGTTTGTAGCTCTCAACAGTATACTATATCACTCAGTATAGATCTACAACCTGCAGAGTCGCTGAGGTCAAAAGAGCCTATATCATTATTGACGTCAGGAGCCGTGGCAGATGAGACACGTTAGAAAAAGTCCCACTAGGACGACGGCACGATGACACTGGCCAACCTCAGAGGGAGTTCTGTAGCCAGTGCACGCTAAGCTGCGACATGCCTTATTATTTCTCTTTTAAAATAGAGTTGTAGAACTGTTGCCTCGACATAGAAAAAGCTAAACGCTAACGGAATCGTGCCCCTGTGTCTACTCACCCTGTACTGTTGAGGTAGTTCTGTCCTTGGCTGCAGTTCCGCGACACAATGGCTGGATTATACCAGAAAGCTGGCAGACAGTTTCCGTCTGCGCGACGCTCATAGCCGTAATCGCTATCACAAATCACAGAAAGAACCTGATCAATATAAACATCAAAAGGACACATTGTTTTACTGTATGTTAAATGTTACGTGTTTCCTGTCTCTTAAGCGCAGGACACAATGTTTTCAGCATTGCAACACATCATTATTCTATATTGATTGGGCTGCGGTTGAAAAATGCTCTACTGTAGATCAGCCGAGGTAGGAACACTGATCCCTGAGGAACTCCATGTCCAGACAGGCAGCGAGGTCAGGGCTGGCTGACTCTAAACATCTGACGCTAGCTACCTCCCGATCACAAAGTGATTTATATCAGGCAAAGCGGGTTTGGTGCCCGTTCTAATAAAGACGCTGACATTGATTTATCAATTAATTACCTGACCAGATTTGACAGTAAGCAAATTCGCCTGAGGTCTTTAAGACTCGTCCGACTTAGTGTTGCTCTGGTGTGATTAGAAACCAACCCCGATTTATTGACTTGGCATCAAGTGAAGTTATGGTGTTCTGGTTGGTAGGGATAACAGTTATGAGAGATCAAGTGAGTCCAATTAGTGTGTCCAATTAAGGACATCAGAGCACAACAGAACGGTAGCTTTGGCAAAGCACTGATCCTTTCCAGTAAGTCAAAAAGCATTGTGTCCAACTGAAAAGCTGTGCAGAGTCACCAAGGATTTTGCATCACGCATTACTATACTTATTTCTGCTTACTTACGGTGTTGTTTATAGATTGTATGAAGTGTTATATCTACAGTATATAACCTCTAACTACAGCCCGTCACTGTCCTTCTGAATCAACCCCTGGGCTATTTTGTACACAGCATAACAACATCCGCTCTGAGCACTGCAGCCCTCTTACGCAATCCCCAGTCATTAAACATTTTAGTCCTTTTCTGTACACTTCAGAGTCAATTAAAAGTTCTGTTATTTGCTCTGTCTGTTGTGTTTTTTTCAAAGACCCTGTTTTCATCATGTTTCTGGGTTTCACTGTCTCCAGCAATGGTTCCGGAGCTAGGGAGAGAGAAAATGTATACTCTTTTCTGTATACATGCATACACACATACGCGGAGAGAGAGAGAGCAGAGAGGGAGATGTTGTGGTCAGGAAGTTTGTGAAATGAATCTAATATAATAATTTCAGTCTCAAAATAATTAAAACAAACTATCACAGGAGACTAATGGATTCTAATTAAAACTCATGCAGTCTGACCTGCTATTGCTGGCACTGTCAGAACCATTTCCCAATGCTTTTCTCTTCTCTGTTTTTACAAGATAAAAACACAACAAGCAGCTAGCTGCCCAACGATTTGCATACAAATTGAAACTATTTGCACCTCTCGTCTTCTCAATGTCATTATAATACAAACATAGTGAAGCGAGCTAAGCAGAGACAGACGTGAGGAGAACATTGCGTAAAATGATACCCAAAATATCTGATTATTGGAGAACTGAGACAGAAAATCTATCAAATTAATGGGACACTGAAAGTGTATTAAAGCCAAAATTGTATTAAATGGGACAACATTCACAACGCACAATAAAAAAAGTCTCCATTGTAGATCTATTCATGTTCAATGTCAATACACTGAAAAGACATCAGATATGTACTAGAACAGGTATTCATACTTTCTTTGATACTATAATTGTGAGTTATCATACTTTAATGCCATAGCTGAGTGTGTGTACAAAGAGTCTACTTACCATTCAAAGTCATGGGCCCGACAGATACATGACTCAGCAGAGAGGACTTTGGCGTAGTCTTTTCCCAGCATGCAATAGTTGCCAGGTCGACGCTTCATATAGATCTGCTTCTGGCCCATTACACATGGTTCGCCCTGTGAAGATTAATCCATAAGAGTTGGGATTACAGTATGTCAAGTTAATAAAACAGCAATGCAAGAAAGCTACTGTCATCCTACTGAGCTTCTTGGAACTGAGTACTACTATGTACAGTAGCAACATATTTTAATAACTGCAGGCAGGACCACCATGTAGTAACACACTGCAATTACTGTAGGTAATACTACCATGTACAGTAGCGACATACTACCATGTATTAACAGACAGTTATTACACAATAGGTAGTAAATACCAACCCGCAAAAAAAAAAAAAGTCTCCTTTCTGACTAATATATTAATCTTTTCAGATTTTCCATGAAAAAATTATATTAAATAATAATATTAAATAATATTAAAATGAACCGGAGTTAGCAAATAACACATCTCTCAATTAGTTTCAGGTCTGATTACCAAGATGCGTTTCAGAATCTGCGATAGTGTGATATTCTCCTCTCTCAATAAATTGGAATTAGCTTAGGCATTAGGGACACACATGGATATGTCTGGCTGACTTTCCTTTGAATAAGTCTTACCTTGTTGTGAAGGTGCCAGGTTTGATAGTCTCCTTCTGTACATTTTCTGTTGAAGATGGACTTGTAGTCTATCTTGATAAGCTGCCACTCGGACCGATGACTAAAGTGCCCGAAAAACCTTGAGAAACCAAAGTAAGATGAACTCACTTTGTTCTTGTTTATGTGTCTCTGTGACAACTGGACGAATACTGAAGTTAATATAACTCGGCAAGGGGTTGTCATCGCTACACATCTCCACCAATGACCTTAATTCTATGAGTAATTGAACGCTCTACATTGAATGTGTATTTCAAATAGGCCTGTCAGTCCAAAGCCATCGCAGACTGACAACCCCCATGAAAGGAACCTCATATCCTTGTATTGTTGCATTTAAATTCCCTCTCCCGCCTCAAACCTCCCCCATTGTCTTTCAAAAGAACAAGCTTCCCAAAAGAACACCATGGAAAGATTAATTATGTCGTTTCTTTCATCCCTTAACCCTTCCTTTCATCCCGGAAAACGTCATCCCCCCATCTCTAGAGCATTCATCATGGCTCATGTCCTCCAACCATTTCTCCTCTGTCACTGCTCACGTCATGATCTGGTTTTCCGTCCCGGCTTCCACCAGCATCCCATCTACAAACAGAGGCACCAGGGAGAAGCTGTGTCTGGTCCACTGCCGCCCCTCATCAAAACTGATCCTGAAACAAAGTCACGACACAACAATACATTGAATGCTTCTCAAATTACCCTTAGGGCCATTTAAGAGGCAACCATTCTTGCCCCAGATCTGCTGGTTACTGTTGCCCCAACAATAACCAGCAGAGATGAGGTAGTCACCTGGAATGACCTAAAACACACTTCCAGGATGTGTAAGGGCTATTTGTCCAAGAAAGAGAGTGACAGTGCTGGCACAATCACCCGACCTCAACCCAGTTGAGATGTTTTGGATGAGTTGACTGCAGACTGAAGGAAAAGCAGCCATCATGTGCTCAGCATAAGTGGGAACTCCTTCAAGACTTTTGGAAAAGCATTCCAGGTGACTACCTCATGAAGCTGGTTGAGAGAACACACAGTTTGCAAAGCTGTCAACCTAGCAAAGGGTGGCTAAATATAAATGTATTTTAATTTGTTTAATACTTCTTTGGTTACGACATTATTCCCTGTGTGTTATTTCACAGTTTTAAAGTCTTCTCCATGTTGTGGAAAATAGTAAAAATAAAGAAATATCCTTGAATGAGCAGTTGTGTCCAAATTTTTGACTGGTACTGTGTATATACATATATATATATTGCTGTAATACAGGGCTCAACTGTAAAAAAAATACATAGGCCTCAACTTGATTTCCCTGTACAAATAAAGCTTACATCTGAGACCAGGAATGACAAGAACAGTAGTCAAAACTCTGAGTAGGAGTACTGTTCATGCATCAGCTTTGGCTCTGAGATAAATAATTAGATTAGATGGACCGGGTGGAACTGATTCTAGATCAGCTCTGCCACTCCGAATGTGAGTCCACATGGGAGATCAACACAAGGTGTCAGAACAGAATTAAAAAATGTGACTTTCTAGAAATAAATCTGTCAAGAGAATATCCACAACTGATGCAAATTGAATGCATAGAATGAAACATTCAAAAAACACAACATATTGCGCCATTATGCAAATGATATTTCCACTGCAGTTTTGACACACACCGCACAGAATGGCACTCAGTTCTAAACAGCATAATTTAATGCTGTGGGCCGGCCTTGGTTTGTATAATGCTATAGTCCCTAAAAAAACAATAGTGTCCATGCTGTTCTTAATGTGCAATGATGCAGCATTTCTATCTTCCAATAATTTTATGTGTAGTATTTTATTGGTAGATAGTTAACCTATTGCAGACCTTGCAAATGATCCACTGTCTCTGCGGATAGGGTGAGGGCAAGGGCAGGGTAGGATTTTGGCAGAATGTATTAACATTTGGTGTAGGAAGCGTGGAACAGCATAGTGCATGAGGGAAGTCTACCAAAACAACTTGATAGAGAATAATATGGAAGTAGACAAAAATGTGTCTGGGACAGAAAAAAACAATATAGTAAAAACCTGCAAAACCGACAAAGTAAAGAATGGAAACAACACCATATCCTCCCCTGTGCCCAATAAAAAAGACACACATCCCTTTTCAAAGCTAAAAAAAAATAAATGTAAGTCCCTAACAACTACAAAATAAAGTCTGAGAGGCTGAAAAAAAAAAGAAAAATAGATGGAGCGAATGCTATCTTCTGGGCCTGTTCTTTATTGATTCAGACAGCTCATCAACATTAGTTCAGAACACTAGAGTGGTAGTGTGTGTGTGTGACATCGTTGGGAACAACCCTCAGCAACGCAGATCCCTGCGCAACGATACGAGGAGCCGCAGCACTCGTGTCACTGCTTCGATTCAAACTTCCGTCAATTGGCTTGCCTTCATCTGACTGAAAGCTAAGCCCGCGGACAAAGTGTTGACACCCATCTATTAGTGGGACTCAGAGCCAGGGAAATGTTTAATGTCACTCTACATGGGGGGTGGGGGGTGGGGGGAGAGAGAGAGAGAGAGAGAGAGAGAGAATATATTGGGGCACTTCTGGGTTCAAATAATGTTGGTCTATTTCAACTACTGTTGTTGCCCATTGGTGAGCTTGCCTGGGCTAATGGAGCCAATGGAATTATCCCAAAAGTGCAACCTCCACCAATCTGCCACTCCAGACAATGTAACGGCTAAGATAAAAGCTGAACATGTGATATAAAAAACTGTTTGAATCCTGGCTTGCAAAGAATGCTTTCACTGTGCTCCTTCCCACGACTACTGCACTTACATTTTCTAGAAGACAAAACCTGGAAGGAAAGGTGTCCTCCACACTTGACCAGTCCTAAAAGTAATTTCATTTTATATATATGTGTTATATATATGACAAAGAGAGATGTGGTTTCAGTTGAGCTGGTTGTCACTGAGGAGAAATATGGGCGCTCCAATTTGGAAAAGGATGGGCAATGTGCTAATGGAAGTACTTAAAGGGGAAAAAAAAAAAAAAAAAAACTTTCTTCCATGATTTGATGCCATTCTGTGTACTTGTTCAGAATGTAATATATGTATTTCATGTCAACGTTTCGCAAGTTGTTCCAAGCTTGAATGCTGTGCTGAATCAACAGACAGATACATAGATATATAGCTACAAAGACACACAGAGGGTATTCACTCAAACGTATTCACGCCAATTGGAGGTTTCCACATTTTATTGTTACAACATCGAAACGCATTTAATTAGGCGTTTTTGCCACTTATCAACACAAAAAAATCCATAATGTCAATGTGAAAATAAAATCTATAAATTGTTCTAAATGAATTAAAAATAGGAAACAGAAATATTTGTGAGATAAGCACAGGGTACAGGAACTAGTTTTGAGGTTTTTAACCTACTGTAAATGTCTGGTGGGAATTGTTGGTTGTTTCACAGCGACTAGGGCCCCTCCTTTATCCAGAAACCAGATGTTGTGCTCCTCCTCGAATATCTAACAGGAAGCACAGGCATTTTCATACAACACAATAATCTACAGCAGTTTACAGCAGTGATGCATATCCACAATATTCTGTTTTCAGTTAGATTTCCCCCTCAGATTGAACCTTGAACGTACCTGTCTCCAGTTGTTACCAGCGTCAGATGAGATGAACATTCCAACATTATTGTATGAGAGCTCAGATCCAATATTCCCTGTGGTGGAAATTCAAACACTTTGGCTAAATATTCAAATGATGCTGGAATTAAAAAGGTGCAGTGAATATCGTAAGAAAACGATATTGAGAAAAGATGTTGAGAAGAGGAGAAGAATCACTAATGTTTAACATGGATGGATGTCGCTCGGCTTATCATAAGGAGTAATCCAACATCTGAGCATAGCCATCTCTTCTGTTGATACACTTTAATAAACACCCCCCCCCCCCCCCCCCCCCCCGTCAGGCATACACTGTCTACTCTGTCCTGTTTGTCGGGTTTACAAACTGACCTCTGCACCAGCCGACACGCACTCCCAAGTGTCCGTGTATGTCCGTGTGTGTGTCTGTGTGTGTCTGTGTCTTTATGGGTCCGTGTCTTTATGGGTCCGTGTCTTTGTGGGTCCGTGTCTTTGTGGGTCCGTGTCTTTGTGGGTCCGTGTCTTTGTGGGTCCGTGTCTTTGTGGGTCCGTGTCTTTGTGGGTCCGTGTCTTTGTGGGTCCGTGCCTTTGTGGGTCCGTGCCTTTTTGGGTCTGTATGTCTCTCCTTTTTTTTGTGTGTGTGTAAGTGTGTTTTTGAGCGCAGGTGGGTGCCGGGCCGAGCGATTCGCTCGGTTGACGTGTAGGGGGATGTTTTGGCACACGCTCAGACACGTTTGTAGTATCGGGCTCCGTTGTACGTCATTCCGCACTGGCCCCCTAAAACCAGTTTAAACCGGATTAAAAAGGGTATGTCTGTGGTAAGAGTCATATTAGAAGCGTGACGGCCTTTCTCCGCCCAGATGCGGGACAGCGGTGGGGTCAAAGGGCTTTAAGATAGTGCCAAAAAAAGCGAAAGGGGGGAGGAGAGGAGGAGGGGACCAACTGTTGTTCTGGCAAAAGTGTGGATATTGTTTGAGGACAGAGATCAACGGAGCAGATTCATGGATGCAGGCAATTTATTTGGCTAAAATACAATGTTTCCCACGCAGTCAATTATGGGTTGTTTAAAGCAAGACTTGTGGATCCTTATCAGTAATGTTAGGGATTGCATAATCATCATCGCCATCACAGTTTCAGCACTGGAAGGAAATGATTGACAGCTATTCCCTATGTTATGTTCCATTGGGTACTTTGAAAATATGTCTTTCAATTCAGTAGAATGCTAAATGAATTTGCACATGAGTGAACAATAAAGGTGATCTAATATAATCTAACCTAATCTTTCAAATGATCAGGCCATAGAAATAGGATAATTATATTGTAATGCTATGAGTCATACTGTATTTTCTCACCTGTGGCCACTATAATTCCGGGTGCTGAAGCCTTGGTTGATATGCTGCCTGACAGATACGGGTTTTCTGATGTCTGCAGCTGGAGATGGAGCGAACAGAAGGGCTGAGGGAGGAAAAATGACAGGGTCTGTTATATCTGACGAAAGCCATTATGCACAAATCATATGCTTTTTATTTCAAGAGTGGAGCATTTAGAAAAGAAAAGATGTGGTGCTGTTTATATCGAGGGGTTTTTATAGCTCAGATGCTGCCCAGTAATATCCTTTTAAATATTCTAGTGAGTGACTTTAATAAGACGACAAATGATAACAACCATTCGAGTTAGGACTCAGTGACCCATCGGTTGATGCCTTAGCTGACATTGTGTCAAACGTACCCTCCACCCAAAACTGCTGCTGAAACCTTGCTCATTGCCTCTAAACTTTCTTCATTTGATCCATGCTTTGACGATGAGCTAGCCCGAAGTAGCAGAGCCTAACTCTGAGTACTGTACTGAATACAGTACTGAATACAGTACTGAATACTGTACTGTCACGCGGTACTATCGTTATCTTTCCAAATGAATGGTCAAGGTACACGGCGACAATATGTTGTGCGAATACTACTGCAGTTACTCCAGGTCTAAGGGTAGGAATTTCCGCATCTTTAATTACATCCTACCTCCTTGCCTACATTACTTTAGACCTTAACCCTTATAATACGATAAAACCGTATGCTGTCAATTCCAGCAGAAGAATTTGCAGTAGCCTTCCAGCCCTACCCACCCGATCAGTTCTATATATGGAACGTTGGTTTTTGCATCAGGAATCTTTGCTGTTTTCGGAAGAAAAAATATCAGTCAAACTCCTTTTCTCATCCATCTGCAGGCAGAGGAGCTGTTGTCCTCCAATCTTGTATAGGCCTGATATTGTGTCGACCGGAAGCTAAACGTACGGTGATGCCAACAAACTCAGAATTTAAATACAAACAAGTCAGAGGTAATAACAGGACTGAAAACAAGATGTCTGACTTCCTTTTGTTCCAGCACTGCTTTGCTGAAGGATCCCTGCTGGACTTCAAGCCACAGAATATCTCGCTCTTTCCCTCTCTGTTAATGCCTAGAGTAATGGTCTTTTAATGTTAGTGCCATCTTGTCATTTAAGCCTATGCCTTGTTTAATGAAATCCTCCATTTTACAATATTAATTAAATACGTGCCTTTGATCGACGACTCTTCCAGGCAGTCAGTTCGTTGATTCATATTGTTTACTAGCACGTCTCACATTCCTTTGTCTACCTAAGGAGTCTGATTAGACTTGAATGGGCTTTGTTTGTTAATATATTTATTTACATGGATCTGGCTCCATATAGTATAAGGTAAATGTTTACGGACATGGAATATAACATCACTACAACGCCACCACAGTCTGTCCTAATTTCCATTATCAGTCATTAATACCGACAAAGTGGGAGGATTCTTTACATAAAAGCATCAGGACTATTCTCGAGGGCGAGCCAAAATAACAGAAGACAATTATATCTGTTCACAGAGGCAGAAAAAAAAAAGTCAGCTTTCATCTCGGCCGATATTGATAGCATGACATTGCTGTAAGGACACCAGGGGGAACCGGATAATCAAAAGAAAATCCGTGACAGTAATTAGAATGTCACATGGATGTACAAACGTATTCCACCTGTTGCCCGAGCCGCGCAAGACGCGCGACCTGCACCAAAGCTTCCATGTCCTTTCAACATGAGTCCCAAGGACGCGCTGGCACGTCCCAGACTTCAAAACCTGTTAATAAACATTATGCATTTATGCTACAGGCTTCTTTTAGTGTTAGATGTGGGTGCGATTAACTGGTTCTTAACACTAAAATATTTAGATGTTTAAATATAGCAGGAACTGTTTTAGTTATATTGCCTTGTGTCTTTGACTTGTCCTGAATACAGTATGTTTATTTTAACATGTTTCCAATGGAAAACACAAAAAGTCTGTTACAGGCAGGTTTGGATTTTTACCCGAAAGAACAGATTCTGTGGTTTGCGAAACACTTAGCATAGCCACTTAACTCACAAAATTGAAGATATCAGCATTATTTAAAAATATTCACTTCCTCCAATAAAATCCACTGTTTCACACAAGCAAATGGCAACGGATAGCCTACGGTAATATAGAGTAATGAAAATGCTATTGTGTCATTTTAAATTATACCTTTTTAGTATTCTAATGATACCCAAGGCCTTCATAAACACAACCAAATGAGATTTATTTCAATAAAGAAAATTATTCCTCTTTGGCAGAAAGGAGGTCTTTTCTAGTGTGTTTTGTTTTTTCTACAAACTCGTTGGAAGGGTTTGACCAAAACACTATTAAAAGTTAAACAGTCTCACAAACACGCACAGGTACTCAGTTTTTCTCCATGGCGCTTACAAGCCACACCAGTGCTTAGAAGTTAGAGTTATCCTATAATGGAAGATAATAGGAAGTACCAGGACATTGTGTCTATAAAATCATTTTCAACTTCCAAGAGATAGAGACTGTTATACTGTGTCTAGCTCATATACTGTAGTTGCTTTCACACAGTCCACAAAGCTGGCACTTTATTCAACCCTGTTTCCTAAAAAGGTGGGACACTGTGTAAAATGTAAAGAAAAACAGAATGCAATGATGTGCAAATCGTTTAAACCCTATATTCAATAGAAAATAGTACAAATACAACATATCAAATGTTGAAACAGATGCCAGCATCACATTTAAAAAAAACTGGAATGAGGCAACAAAAGACTGGAAAAGTTGTGTAATGCCAAGAAAAAATCTAGTGGAACATCTCACAACTAATTAGGTTAATTTGCAACAGGTAACATGATTTTGTGTAAAAAGAGCATCCCAGGGAGAATGAGTCTTTCAGAAGCAAATATGGGGAGGGGTTCACCACTCCGTGAAAGACTGCGCAAGCAAATATTGCAACAATTTAAGAATATTGTTTCTCAACTTAAAATTACAAAGAGATTGGGGATCTCCTCATCTTCTGTGCATAATATCATTAAAAGATTCAAAGAATCCAGAGATATCTCTGTACGCAAGGCACAAAGCCGTGTGGACATCACTGCATGGGCTCAGGAACCCTTCTGAAAACCATTGTCTGTGAACACAGTACGTTGCTGCATCCACAAATACAAGTTAAAACTCAACCATGCAAAGAAACCATATATAAACCAGATCCAAAAATGCTGTCACCTTCTCTGGGCCCAAGCTCATTTTAGATGGACTGAGTTGAACTGCCCTATGACAGACGTTTAAAATAATGTACACTGTGTGTATGAGTCATAATTGACCATTCACAAAAGCCCAGAGGGATTGCAATATGCAGTGGAAGGATTAGTTCACATTTTTGGATAAACAAGAGGACACGATAATTGAAACAAGCATACAGAATGAGAACCCCATGAACTCAAATGCGATCAGCACAGTCTTGTGGACCAGTCGTGGTCTTGCACTGCCGCGTAAGTTCTGTTTATATAGCTATTATTGAACTCTTTTATCAGTCAGCGTCATCCTATCAACTTCAGCAGAAAGTCACCTGTTCAAGTTAAGCCTACGAGTGCCCCGATGTAACAAGCTAATATTAGAGGTAGCTAGCTATCTAGCTAACCTTGTAATAGCAAGTTAGTCATATTAATGGTCACATTGACACAAAAACTTTAATGTCAGCGTTAGACATTGTTGTCTAATGAATAATTATATATAAATGCTGATTAAAGAATTTCACAACCCAAGAGAAGTCACCGTAAATGACCCTCACCAAAACTTTTCAGGTACCTGCTGTCGGATTTGCAGCAGGTGCCGTAGCATAGGCACATGGTTTCACCATTTTGGGCCTTAATGACGAAAGCTTGACGGACCTTCTTCAATTAGTGACCGGTTGCTAAGGCAGGATTTGACAAGGACCGTTTGGGGGAGGGGTTTTGTGAAATTTCAATTCTCTGGGAAAATGCGGTTTATATATGAGTGCGGTTAATACTCTGGTTTGTATACACACAGAGCTATAAAAGTAATGGTGCGCTTTAAAAGACGGTGCGAGTTATAAACAGGGAATTACAGTAATGCTGAACGATATATACAGGTGTTGGAGCAACATTTGCTGCCATCCAGACAACATCTTTTTCAGGGAAGGCCTTGCTTATTTCAGTATGACAATGACAGACCACATTCTGCACGTATTACTACAGTATGTCTCCATAGAAAAAGAGTCTGCAGTCCAGACCTGTCAACCATTGAAAACATTTGGCGCATCATGAAACAAAAAATATGACAAAGGAGACCCCGAAATCCTATACCAAGCATGAATGGGAAAACATTTCACTTTCAAAACTACAGCAATTGGTCTCCTCAGTTCCCAAACACTTACAGAGTATTGTTAAAAGAAGAGGTGATGCAACACAGTGGCAAACATGCACCTGTCCCAACTTTTTTTGAAACATGTTGCTGGCATCAAATTCAATTTCCAATTAAATATAGGGATAAATGATTTGCACATCATTGCATTCTGTTTTATTATAATTGTATTATTGTTTGCCGGACCTTATTTGTCATGAATCCACCTGTGCATGTCAAATTGTTTTGGGATCCACTTGTAGCCCCGGATGTGCTGAAAATAAAGTTGCCAAACATGTCAATATGAGGCTAAATAGGAGGGCAGAGCAAGCAGATTAAATTTATACTTTTTTCCAAATTAACTTGTACTGCACATTATTTCTCAAAAATAATGTCAAAGGCTAAATAAAATTTTGATGTAAGGAAATGACATTGTGGGGATTTAATTGTCGTGTTTGGAGTTTCTCGGTTTACCAAATACAGATGAGTCCTACAACATGATTTATTGAACTGTACTGGTTATAGTTTAAAAGTCACAGGTATATTTTAGAATTGTCTCTGCAGAAACCACAATTGAGGACTTGTAATATTGTGGTTTATATTGATCACTACTTAGCATGTCAAACTGTGTGATGAACTTAACTTTAAATATACAAAAAAACACATTCGCAATATCTGTTTGATTTGTCTACTTGTATATTTATTTTTGTCTTAATTTTTTAATTACTCGTGACACATAGACATTACAATGCAAAGCTGGTTATTTAAAAAGTCTCTATTTTCACTAAACCTGGCCTGACATAGTACTTATTACATATTTTGGTGGATTAATAGTCAATGATAATTCTATCCAATAAGAGTTTTGTCACAAAGATGAACAATTGTAGACACCTTATACACATTGGTATAAATTTTGAATGATGGCAAGTATTAAACCAAGAGTGATGTGCAAATTAGCCAGGTCCCTCTTGGAAAAGTGGCTAACCTGGTTAAAAAAAGGTTAAAAAAAAGCCATTTTGCATGCACAGATCAGTTTAGAAATGCATTTTAGCCTACTTAGCAAATGTTAGCTGCCAGCACGACTGTGTTCAATGTTTAAGCTAACTAGTGTGTCTACGTAGCTAACATCTGCTGTATTCTTACGTTTTTGCAGCATATTTATTAACTGAATTCTGTAATAAAGACATTTCCGATGAATAACTTACAATACTTGTGATATGTTGGCATGAATTTTCCGAAGCGAGTCTGACCGAGTACTTATTTTCAGCAGTGACCTGGGAGCAATTAGTGTTAACTAAACTTCACTCAAAAACAATATGACAGATTTCCTCCTTGCTGGCTCAGGGATTCATTCTAGCAACCGTTCAGTTCTAGGTCAGATGCTCTAGTCGCTTCTGCACTGATCTGATGTTCTGATATCATTGTAAGCACTACATCCTTTTGAACCATATGAGAGACTTTTTTTTCAGTAAATATTATAATTATGTGGTCTAAAAATTCCAAAAAAGCTACCCAAGTAGCCCCAGTTCAAAAGAATGTAAACTTTCTATAGCCACTGTAGGTGCTCAGTAGGAACCCTGTCCAGTGTGGACTATGTGTAACTCTTTGCAACTAAATAATCATTGTTCGAAATAGCCAGTGATAATATGACGCCATTTCACTTGTCCCAACACTCAGCAGTTTACCAAAACAATGGTATAGTGATTGCTACTAAAAACTCTTTGATTATACATTTATTTAGATTATTTACTTTATTTTGGGACATTTTAAATATTTACTACTATTCATATAAATATGTTGATGTGTTTCAGGGTATTTCAATTGTTTGGTTATTTTAATACATATATTTTAAAGTTTCAGTGTTCTAAAAATACATTACTATTAACATATATGCAAATAATTTAATACAGAGGGTCAAGTTTTGTATTTTCAAAACAGTGTATTTGAACCCAGACCTGAGGTGTTGCCTTGCAAGTGCCACAGTCCTACCCAGTGTTCAACCCAGCTTTCAATGTGATTACGTAAAGTAATTCCCTTTCTATTAACATGATTAAACAAATTCCCCTGAGTGTCTGATGTAACCTAGTGTAAATGTTATCATTGGTGAACACTGTAGATGCACTCCAATACTTTCTGATAATTTTAGCCAGGGGTTTTGAAAGTGGTAATCACAGGTCATAATGTTTTTTTTAACTACGTCATCCAATTGTGTACTATGTTATGACCTTCAAAAACAGATCATATTCTGAACATGTCCCAATTTCATTTGGTGAAGTTTGAGGAGTGCATATTCCTTGACAAAAGTTAGTGATTACTGGAGATTCTCCATTGGGTATGCTTTTGCAGTCCTTGAATGGGCTAAGTCTGGATTCAGTTAATCACCAATATAGGTTTTAGACAGTTCTTGATCACGTACAGCAACAATGAGCTTTCCTTGTTAGATCCACTAAAGCTCACCAGTATACAGTGAATGTCATTTCCAGCCAGGTCCGACCCCGGCGCCTGCAGTAGCCTCCAATCACGGCCCTTGTTGTAGGTGATGTAAGTCTTGACCTGGTTATCCAGCCTTTTGTTAGCGATCAACATGCCTTTGATACCTGCTACCTAGGGAGAAACAAAGAACAAGGCTGAAACAGACACAAAACAAGACTAATTAACCACAGAAAAAGATGACATGGCTTTCTTAGGAAATTCACTTCTTCAAATGCTAAGTAAATGTATAGCCTTGAGGGAGTCCGACTGTAACCACGCCAGTCTTATTTTTTTTAACTGTTTCCTTTTAATTGCATCACTGTCAACTGTCCTCCACCGTTGCGACCACTGTACAACACCGCCCGTTTGAACCGTTAAACTGACACCTCGACGTGACACAAATTGCCAGACAGGGAGAAAGAGAAAAAAGAGAGAAAAGTCACGGCTCCTTGCCTCTCTTGTCAGCTTCCAGCATGCCCGGCTAGGATTGAAGTATGATGGGGGAAACCCAACGACCATTAAAGGGATACTTTGGGATTTTGGCAATGAGGCCCTTTTACTCAGATGAACTGGACATCATATTTATGTCTCTGAATTCAGTGTGACGGGACAGTGCACGGGGACTTCTAGCACAATCTGTGACCTTCTAGTCATCGCGCTAGTGCTAGGTAGCAGCGTCCTAAAACCCTCTCAGAGACATGCATGTTATATCCACAAGTTATAATCTGGGTCTGGGAAAGTAGCTAAAAGGCCTGATTATATAAAATCTCAAAGCATGCCTTTAAATATAATCCATACTGCAGCAGACACTGAGGGCCTCCAGAAGTATCACACTTGCTGAGGGGCCACGTGGGCCCTTCCAGTATAAGTGGCACTAATGGGTGCCGCGTTTGACATCGTTGTAGAAACGTGGAGGGCCGGGGTGGACCAGACTAATGAGCGTCGGGGCCCCTCCCTGCCGTGACCAGACGTGTCATTCATGGCAGTAATTATTTATTGTCCTTTCACAATCGTACCTCCCCCTGGCACCCACCAGCACTCCACCTCCACTGATGGGAATGAGACGGACACTGGGGTCTCCATTCCAGGATTGCCTTTTGTATTGGCTGGAGGTTTCCGATGGCAGAGATTGTGGGTGGTACCGTACCGTTGATGGAGATGCTACCTTGGATGGTAGCAGGTAGCCAAGTAAGCACTGGGCCTGTAACTAAGAAGTTGTCCTAAGCCGTCAATGTAAAACATCTGGCGTGCCCTTGAGCAAGACATTTCAGAGTATTTGGCTGTAAGTGGCTCAGGATAAGAGAGTATTTTAAATGACAGAAATGTTAAAAATTGAGAGTGAACACATGGCACATGGCACATCTGGATCCCGGCAAGAGCCACAGTGTATATCCTGCAAGCTATCTGACTATATTAAAACTAAAGCACTTATAATTATAGCCGCACTTAAATAGAATGATGATTGCTGACCTCAACTAATTAACAACATGAGTTATGCAGTCGTATATGTAGATGCATGTGTAACTCTCATCTAGTATTATCACACATGGACCTACATTATGCGGAAACATCTACACCAATGAAAAACAATACATCCACCATTCCATTGTTATTAACAATTATGGACCGACAGTTCACTCTGCACAGGTGAAACGAACAACACAACAACTTTCAGCACAGTAGCACCGCCCGTACCAATGATGAATGAGCCCTGAGAAACCAGACTTCCCTCAGAACACACTGCCTGCTTTTTCAATATGCAATAATGAAGTTTTCCGCAATCTATCACAGATATGGATCCACCGCTGAATCACAGTTGGAGGCTCGGGGGGGCATGGCTCCTTCCTAACACTCACTCATTCACCCTCCTACCGCTCACTCATTCAAAAGCTATTTATAGCTCTGAGGTATTTCATTATTGGGGCGGTATTTGATTTGAAGGCCTAGCACTGAGTACTGATTGTGTACTGAACGTGAGGACATTTTGTAATCTTCTATGTTGAAGTTTATTACTCTATCAGGTTGATTGAATGCAATGCCTATTGTAACACCAAATGACAACTTTAACTTGACTTGGAGAGGGAGGAGAAAGGTTTTTGATTGTTAAACACTGTCCAGACAATGAAACATAATCCCATCAGGATATACTAAGAAGAAAAATGTTTATTCCGGTGAATCATATCATTTAGAGGGAAAAATAAAGAGGGGGAAAGAAAGAGAGGGAGTAAGCGAGAGAGGGAGAAAGCAAGAGAGAAAAAGTGTGAGAATACTGACGAGAGGCAATGAATAATTTGAAGGGACCAGGGAAAAAAGTAAAAGACTGTTGATTTCACTCACTCCCTCTGTTCCCTGTTGAGCTCAAAGTACTTAGTAAATGATTCCTCTCTCAGAGTCTTTGGGGCCCCTGGGTCTTCAAAGCCCACTCCAGGGTATGTCACAGCAATAGACAGGACTATTAAGAAGTACTTTGGTCAGAATTATATCTTCAGTGCATAGAGTAAGTGTACATAAACACAAACACACACACACACACACACAAGCATTGCACAGTTATCAGGAATTTTTAAAACATTGAGTTAATTATTTGTACAATAGAGTTAGTAGGTTTTCAGAACATTGAGGTAGGTTGTTGCTGATGTGGGATTCTCTCCTTTGTTTGCAGGACTGATCTTGTCAGGACAATAGGACCTGCTTAGAAAATGTATATGGGAAAAAATTATGGCTGCATTGTTGCCATTATATGAGCCTATGTTTCTTTTTTACGTAAAGTGTTTATTTATTTATTTATTTTTATTTTTTTTACATTTACAGTATGTACTTCTTATCATGTTTCTTGTTTTGCATGGACCCCAAAAAGAATAGCTGCTTCAATACTGGTAGTGTTTTCTAATGATTATTTAGCAATTGCTCTGTTTGCCTGCCATCAGAAACTGAAGCACTAGACCAGAGGTGTCAAACCGGTTCCATGGAGGGCCGAGTGTCTACAGGCTTTCGCTCTCACCTTGTATTTAAATGATTAATAAGGTCACTAATTGGTTAGTTTCTACCTTCACCTGGTTGTTTAGGTCTGAACAGGGAACAAATTTATGGCAAAAACCAAAAACCTGCAGACACTTGGCCCTTCGTGGAACCGGTTTGACACCCCTGCACTCGACACAGGGTATGTGGTGAAAAATGGGCACTGCTTTTAGCTACTGTGAGGTTTTGCTTTGTTCGGTTTTGGTTTTGCGTTTGTTCTTGAATATAGCCTGTTCTATTCTGTTTTCATTCTTTGTTTTTGAACGTAACCTATCCTTTTGTCATTATTGTTTATGCATGTGTCTCGTTAGCTCCCTCTATATTAGTTCTGTGTTTGCTTTTCTCCATTGTGGGACATTTTGTTTTTTCAACCCTACCAAGTCTGTGAATAGTTTCTGTATAGATTTACCTGTGTTTAGACCCTTTTGCCTGCCTTGACATTTCTCAGCCCACTGCCCTGTGTACTCTTGCCTGCCTGATCTCGTTTGCATTTTTGTTCAGAGGCCTTTGCCCCTTTTTGGGGGGATTCTATGTTTCGCCTTGGTTCTCATTAAATCCACATTCGCTCTGTGACTGGGACCTGATGGTTGTGTGGAGTCAATCACTACAGCAACCTACTATATAAACCCTCATCGTATACCTTTAGCACAATGCACATTCTATTAGCGTGCTCCAAAATTATCTGTCTCATTTATAAAAGGTTCAATGTGTCTGACTTAATTACTAAACAATTAAGATGGTTTGTTTTGTGTGGACCTAATGTACTGTGTACTAATGAATGTACTAACGTTGTGTCAAATGGACAGTCCTGAATGTGAAAATCCATTTCAACCTTGCATGGTGTTGATGCAGATTCTATTCTAAATTGATCAACTATGTTGAGCAATTGGCTATGGACATAACTCTTGTATTTGTTTAGTATTAATCTGGACATGCAGCATAGGAAATGCTACTGATATGACTAAATTAATCATCTTATAAAAGGCACATTTTCAGGCATTTGTGTAATTGCGACGTCCTCAATTTGTAGAACAACACAATAATGACAACATAAGTTTTTTCTACAGATTTTCTTCAAATTTGCAATGCTGCAAATATACATAAAAACTCTCTACCTGGTCTGAATACAGTGACACCTAACGGTGACACCTAACAGGAAGATCCAGCAATCGGCTAAGATAGTAACATCAGAAACAAATGTTGCCTCTGGAAGCCTGCATTTTCAGTACAGCATTCTCTAAAGTTTTTGTCACAGAGCAAATTGTCACAGAGCTGTCTAGGAGGGGGGGGGGGGGGGGGTCAGCCGTGTGGATTGTCAGACATGGCTGCCTTGTGCTCTGTGTTATAGTCAGGTGCCTATTGTCAGGAGCTCTATCATCGAGGTATAGTTGGGGAAGGCATAAACTCAGCGCATGTGTGCCAGTTAAGGGAGTTTCATAGCTGTAGAGTCAAAATATTAACTTGTGGGTGTAGAGACAAAAACAATCAATACATCACAATTTTTTATCATTTGGGTTCTTTGGAACATTTCATATTTCTGTGAAGTAGCTTCTGTAGATCCATAGGAAAAACTGAATAATGCATTCAATAATAATTGCTTTGATTAAAGAGTAAAGTAAAAATGTAAAGGCTGCAAGTGGCATGTAAACTTTGGACAATTAGAAACTATATTGTCCTATTCGGGAGGGCATTTCTGAAGAAATAGCCTGTCTCCACTAAAAGATATTACGATGCAATAGAAAGAGCATCAATTTAGTTCACGCATAGTTTGTCATGCACGCACACCCCGGGGGCGAAACTGTACGAATCCTCATCAAATTCGACGTGAAACTGGATAAACGTTCTTTCCAACCGGTATTTCCTACTGGGTGCGACCGTCGCATTGAACCCCAGGCCCGTCTTTGTAACGCGCGAACAGACGCGCTGGAAGGAGCCGCAGTGGAAGCCATCTTAATGACACTGCCGCCCCTGCTGGCTTTGAAGATCAGGCCCAGGTCTCCCCCCTCTGGATCCCCTCATCACAACTGCCAGGGCCCGGGTGATGAACCGGGGAATCATCCCAGAGAAAGAAGGGGGGGGGGGATGGTGGGGTGGGGGGATGCCTTGCGTTGAATGTTAATGTGAGGACGAGGGGATGTGCTAACAAGACTATTACCAGTCTGGTAGGCTCGGCGGTGGGTGTCATCCTACGTGTGCATTTTAAAATTCTTTATTTGAATCCACAAATCCAATTTACATTGAAATGGGATTCTAATATTACAGAGGTCGTTTTGCGCGCCTACACTCAAGGATACAAACAGCACCTTCTTCTCCGCACAACAGGGCTGCCCGTGACCGCTGACACGGAGCGATGCCTCGCTAACCCCTATGCCTTTGATTTCAGTAGACCTGCAAACTGAAGGCCACGCACAGCCAGTCCGTGTACGTGGCCTAGGCTGCCAAACACCAGAACCGCACAGCCTGCGCTGACATCCAAGGCCGCTCAGGCGGAACACGAGGGAGGGGCTGGTATTTCAGTACCTTGTCAGCGAAGTCTTGCTCCATTTAAAGGTCAAATGAGCAGTCCGCTTCCAGAAGGAACACGTCCCCACGGCATCCCCCCTCAGCAAATACATCTGCTTTGTTTGGTACTCCGGAGAAAACACCGTTGGCATTGAACTGGCTTCCTCTTACGTGTTTATGACTCATAAGTCATGTGTTGTCAGTGATGCTACCTGTGTCACCTCACCAGGCATTCAGTCGACAATACCTTCACGTCTGGCAATGTGAAGTCCTTAGGAGTGACAATGATAACGACAAGTGCAAAAGACTCCATTGCTTTGAGTTCAGTGTAATTAGGAGATTGTGATTTAAAGTGGGGCCAGATTGCAAGACTGTAGTCTGTTGGTAAAACCCATAACTTCCATTATCTTGGTCATGGTATTCTGGCAGAGCTCAGGGGTTCGCCAAGAGGGGGCCAATTGGCTGCGCTCCATCCAAAGTAGGTGGTGGAGGGGGGTGCTGGACATGGCTGCCTTGCCTCGGTATGCTCTAGCGACTCCTCGTGAGAAGTCAGGTGCCTGCAAGCTCAATTGTGGTTGAAAGGCCTGCCGAGACTTTCGACCACCCAAAACCCGGTGGGAGTTCAACAAGGCCATGACCGCAAAGAGGATATCAAGGGAGGGATAAAATCAGTGTGATTTTCCCCTGCAGTCTGAGGTCGACCCAGTGTCGCTTCTGTCTGATTCCAAGGAATGTTGTCCTCAGCGAGACTTTCCGTCACGGGCGACCGAAGTCCCCACAACGCCACAGAGGTCTGCCACCACTCCGTCAGAGACGGAGTTCATGTGCCGGTTCGTGCCCGTCTGAGATCCACTCCGTTCCGCATTGTACCGATCGCTGAGGTTCGGCCAACCTTATCCCAAACGCACACGCGTGCACATTCCAAAAGCGACAGTTAACCCCCGATCCACAACACCTGAACACATACCTCATACAGGTCGAGCATCTGGTTGCCCCCCAGACCACGGGTGGTCTTGACGTTTTCCAGGGCAAGGGTGAAGAAGATGCCCCGGGTATCAGAGAGGTACAGGTTGTAGGTGTCGTTTTGGTTCCACTCCTGGACCGCCGCAAAGACCTGGTGCTCATCGGTGCTCACGATGTGGAGGTCCTGTTGCCAGAGAATGGGGGGGGGGGGTTGAAGAGATTAGAGGATTTCTGAAGAAACAGCGCTTCATATGTGTTGAGGTGGTAACAAGCTGTGGAGTGTCACACATCAGCTCTGCTGTGCATACTGAACATTTTAAGCCATTCCTGCCTATGTACTCTACACATCATAATATATAGGCCCATGAGTACTAGGGTTCAGTCCCTTGTGTATTTATTTATATATTATGTTACTGGAGGGGTGAAACAGGGGAAAATGGTTGGTCAATTGTATTTAATCAGAGTTATTGATCTCTGCATCAGCTGAGGGTGTTTATCACGGTGAAACAAATGTTGCTTACCTTAGGTAAGGAGTATTTAGGCAGTTTAATTTGGAGGAATGGTTCTCTCTTGTAGGACACATAGTAACTGGCCCGTCCCGCTGTAGTAACCTGGAACACATTAAGCCAGGACAATGGGTATCCACAAAGAGGTCATTTGTATTATTCACCGAGCTGCGGTCCTTTCAGTCCTTGCTGTAAACACAAATTGACCCCTCAAACCTACATTTCCACTGGTGACGCCGTTATCAAAAAACCCTTAAAGCATGTATCAATCATTACTCATCTTGTAACCCTCCCCCCCACCAAGTGCGCACGCGTAACTGTAGATCCCACGGTTATGGATGAAAATTGATGCATAACGAATCCAAGTAGCTATTTTCAGACATTTCTATTGATGAGACATGGATAAAATCTTGGGTCCGGCACCCCAGCGGACAGTCCCTCTCTCCCGTCCTTTCCTGTTGTCGATGCCCTTTGTGGTTTTGGAGGTAGACTTTGGTAAATATCTTGTAGGGACGATCAATAGCCTCATTATTCTCTGTCAAGAGAAATCTTTAACTCTCCCAAGCAATGCTCACTGGCCTGTCTTTGGAAAGTCATCGTTAATGATACCAATGCCTTTGCAAGCAAACACTTGGGCTGTTAGCCACTGCTAGCCTATGCAGTATAAACACCGCAAGAGGGGAAGAAAATGTTAGAAACCTGTCACTACAGCACGGAAGCTTCAAAGGCTATTAAGATAGGATTATTTTTTGGGGGTAGCTACAGCAACAAAAGTGTGATTGTTCTAGATCCGCGCTAGGGAGGCATTTATTTAATCCACTTCCTCTTTCGTAATTTCATTAATCGAGAATTGATCCACAGAACAAGCAGCTGGCTTTCTGGCCAGGGAAAAGGGGGAGGAGAAATAGGCTCATTATTTTATGACAGAACTAATTAGGCCTCTTAGTGCGCTTCTAAGTGCTCTGTTCAATTGAAGGGGTGGAGGGCTGGAAGAGGAGAGAGAAAATGAGAGAGTGAGAAAGAAAGAGTTGAGTAGGGAGGAGCAGTGGGAACAGTGAGTGCTCGCCAGAAATGGTCCCACATGCAATTGAGTGAAGAAGCTCAAAATCGATGAAGAGTAACCAGGGGCGGTTTGAACTTAAAGAAAAATTGGGATGATAGATTTTTCTTTCAAGCCTTTCGCAGAATCTGTTCGGCTCTGGTACAACGAGGGAAAACATTGTAGGTTCCCTAAATTGAAGAGGCGGTCAGAGGTTTAGGTTGAGTGCTTGTGGGTTTACTTATGGAGACATATGAGCGTGGTCAAACATGGTTGAGGGATGCTGTAGACCACAGATCTATCTTTTCTAACCATTATTCTAGCAGGATGAAGCCAATATTGTAGGCCCCTTTCCTAAACATGAGGCGTTACACTGAAGAATTCTGGGTCAGTGAAGGCTATTACACAAGCTTGTGCAAGGCTTCATCTGTAGTGTTCGTTCTACTGACCACGTGACATAGGCTACTGAAGTTCCGTGCGTTCCTAGTAAAGCAATTTCATCAAAGGAAAACTCACGGCTCCAATTTTATATATATAATTTTTATTTATTTTTTTGTCAGGACCAGGAGCTTTTCTTGAAAAATATTGGCCCTTAATGTGGAAACACATCTTTAACTCTCCCACTTAAGTATTTCAAACAAGTATAGGTAGGCCAATGGAATTACATTTGCATGAGAGAGAAGCTCACTCTGGGCTGAATTGGTGGATAATTATTTATTTTGTCCTGTTGAATTTTAAATGCATGCATCCTCATTTGCACAATGTCAAAGTAAATAATATTCAGGCGGTGATAGGGACTTTGGTACATACCCTCAAAATTGCTCCAGCACTACTTATAATTCAGCACATTAACATTTCAGATTTCTATGTCTCGCACAAATGATGATTAATATGACATACTAGGCGACTGGTGTGGAGGAACAGAAAGCTCCCTTGGTTTCACATTTGAATCAGAATACTGTGCGAATGCAGACTCACAAACGGAGGTTAAATATTTTACATATGTCACAATCTGCTTTTCCCCACATGATATATGGAGCCACTTTATAGTGAGCATGTCTCTTGTTTTTGGCTGTAGAAATGAGGGAAACAGAACAAATGTAAACTTCATGCATAGTAACTGGTCAAGGATCGGAAGAATACTGCCATTCACGTGTGTCAGCATAAAAATGTATCCCAATCAATTCTGTTTGTTCTGTGCTACGTTTGGATCTATCATGCTAATTCATTGCAATGGAAGACGAACAAGATATTGTGTGCCATGCTGGGAAAAAATGCAAATCACTTCCCAATTTGAGCCAAACTAAGCCGTGTGTAATACAGAACATATGCACAAATCATTCAAGGTAATTCTGTGGATCCTATGCGATGTGTCGTCATCTATGTACAATATGCTAAAAGAAATGAGCATGTCCTGAGACATGACCTTACCTGAATGAACATATAGTCATCTTGGACCACCAGCGAGCTGATGTCAATGTACCCAGGGAATGGGTAGTTTCTGTTGGACTCTGAGCATGATAAAGCCCGACATGTAACATACTGTACTCCTGTAAGACCAAGTGAAGGGAGGTTAGTGTATCTCCGGGATAATTACAACTAAGGAGCATTAAAGCCTATTCCAGGATATGGGAGGAAGCCTGGAAGTGAACGGAAACTGTCTGAACTTGAAAGCATGTTTGTGATTGCAACAGAAAATAGAAGATACACAGCTAATATTTGATAGATTTATAAAGTTCAAAAACACAGTTTTACTCCATTATGCGGAGCAGTTCCATTTGTCAGAACTGTATTTGTGACCTTTCATAAATTTGGACGACCGCTGCTAATGTCTATAAAATGGCGGATGTTAAAATCTCCGCTTGGGGGGCTCCGGGAACAACAATGGAAGACAGCTAGAATACAACAGCACATTTTCACCTTTGAGAACCTTGAATGGCCAAGGGGAGTTATATCATATATTATATAATCATATAATAATTACAGTAATGAATCTAATGTGTAATGCTCTTTTCTCACACCCGAGCCCTGAAAAGGGAGCCGATGTTCTCTGAGTGAGAGGGATGAGAGGGAGAGGCCATATTAATCAAGTATCATGCACTGCATTTATCAGGGGGGTAATCCACTGTCGCTCCCTTGGGACATAACACTCTTAAACCAGGGTGGAATTTATTCCTTTGCAGACGTCCTCTCTCTCTCTCTCCCTCTCTCTCTCTTTTTCCCTTCTCTCTCTCTTTTCTCTTCCCTTCGTTCGAGGACTGGTAATTGGACTGTGGGTGTGGGAGCCTTTCTCTGCTCTATTTGTGTGTGACAAGAGAGCAGAAATGAGACAGAGGTGTGTGTGTGTGTGTGTGCGCGCGTGTTGGAGTGCCAGTGTGTGGTGTGTGTCTCTTTGCATGTGTGTATAAAGAATGTGCAGTATACATCATTCTATACATGTGTGTGCGTTGCGATACTCACGTCCATTAGGGGTGTGTGCCTCCATGTGAACCAGATCTGAATCCTTGTCTAGACCTGTTATAGACCTGGGTTAAAGAGGAGGTGAGAAAGAGGAGAGGATATGGGGGGGATGAAGGCAACCAAAGTGAAGAAAGATGGGAGAGAGACAGTGGGAGTTGAGTCTCAGTGGGTGTATTCTGCTCCAGATAAAGATGTCTTATGTTAGCATGGTCTCAATAATGTTGGCAATCAGCACCAATTACTTTCTGTTTAAGGACATCCTCCCCACAGACGAGCCACAGAATATCACATTACCCTAAGCTCGTCCCCACTAACACCCAGGCACCCTGGGTTTGTTATCTTAACATAAAGCGGTATCTGTCACGTCAGTTTAAACATGCCGGAATCAGAATATGCCTCCTCTTTTGTCAGCCACCTTGCACCAGCGAAGCTGAGTCACTTTCCAGTCTGAATTAAGGTGCTGTATATCAGGGTCAAGCCGAGAGCGGATCAAGCGCAAGTGCATTCTGGATTTATGCAAGTTGCTGTGGACATAGCCGGCGTCAGCCCTTGTGACACACACGCACACACACATTTGTGAGGAGTGTGCAATTTCTCAATCCGTGGAGGTCCACTGCGTTTGGCCGGTGAAGGGAGAAGGGCTGAGTTGACTGGATGATAGGCGACGGGGACTTCATGTGGGCTCTATCACTGAAACCCCGGCACGGCTGATTATCTTCCTCTCATGAGTATGTACGGAGTACGCAATTCCAAACCCCCGATGGAAGTCGGGAAATGGCCTCTGTCAGTGCACTGCATCATGGTACTGAAGTGGAATATGGCACGGAGTTAAGGCGTGCTGTGAATCTAGGTTTATCTCAGACCGATTATGTCAACCGTGCAAATGATTGGAGTTCTGATGATCAAATGATCGGAGTTCAGATGGTCAAATGATCGGAGTTCAGATGATCAAATGATCAGAGTTCAGATGATCAAATGAACAGAGTTCAGATGATCAAATGATCCGAGTTCTGATGATCAAATGATCAGAGTTCAGATGGTCAAATGATCAGAGTTCAGATGGTCAAATGATCAGAGTTCAGATGGTCAAATGATCAGAGTTCAGATGTATTAATGTTTGGCGGGGGATTCAGATCCAACTTTTTCGGGCTATTTAGTGCACCAGACTAATCATGAATGATAATTAGCATTTTACTGGTCATTCTGCATAGTAACCATTTTATCTAAATCAGTTAAAATACGCATTTAGATCTGCATATACAGTGTGTGTGTTTTAGTACTTGGATGATGTACAGTGAATAGATTTTAGAGCATATGGTGTTTACAAACTGTAGCATAGCCTATAGGCATTTTTTATGATGCACACTGAACAAAATTTAGAACAGATGGTGTTAACAAACTTGAATACAGCCTATACCTGTGTATTTTTCAAATTTTACCTCAGTGGAATTTTGCCCAGATGAGAGAAGCGTGTTTTTTTTCTAACAGTAACATTACATAGTGCTGTTTTGGTTCTGACATGGAAAAACACTCTGATTCAGTGTCTGAGTTTATTAAATGATCAAAAGTTCATTCGAGAATACATGTTATTTGCTGAACATGAGCCTTGTGTGCATGGTTCAGGAAGCTCAGTGGTTCTATGGTTCTAGTCCCTAGGTTCTATAGCCACAATGTCATAATTATATCTATACCTCGCCAATTTAGACAATAAACCATATTGTATTAATAGCTTTGAGATATAATATAGAATACTAAATTAATGATGCACATATGCATAACGATCCTGAATGAAGTCAGACAACATATCAAGTCGGGAACGTACTAAATACATTTTACGTAAATTATTTTTTGAGCATTTATTGGAACATAAATAATGTTCTGTGTATATCAGGAGAACGTATCTTAAGATAACCATTGAACATTCGATGAATACTGATCCTTGCGAAGCTGAGACAAAGCTGACAAGTACGGTGAATTTATAAAAAAAAACGCCACGTCTAACTTACCACGTCTACAGTAAGTTATTACTTATAGTTTAGTATAGTTTGTTATGGTGATAGTATGATGACTAAGGACAATAGCAATATACAAAACACAAATATTGGGAAAACAACATAATTAATGTGCTGGTGCTGAACCAATCAGCGTAAAAAATGGAAGGTGTATCCAACTCACCAGTAGAACCTGTTCACATGCTCATGAACGAGCTGCCATTTTCGCCCAAAGTCGAGGGAGACATACAACTGCAAAGAAGAACACAAAGAGAAAGAGAAATGTGGAACGGTCAAGTCAGCAAATGACAGGAAGCAGGCTTTATTCGCTTTAGTCCAGTCACATAGTCGCGTGAACGAGCTTGCCGTTTCAAGTCGAGCGAGGCCTGCGACCGCAGACAAAAAGTACACAAACAAAAGAGAGAAAAAACAGGCATGTAAGTCCAAGTAGTGCAAGACTATCTAGACTAAGCTTTGCCTTTTCCCAGTGCCATGTACTGATTGGTCCTAATCAGTGGCGTTGATTTAAGTCTTAATGAAGTGCCAGTAGATTTGAGTCATGGTGGGATAATGCCAAAGGAGAGTGTACCCGGACACAATAAACTACAATACCTCATATACCGTAGGGCTAACATGGCTTTAAACTACCATCAACATTACTGCCCAAGCCATTCACGTCAACATATAGACTCTCGTATTACATATACGGACAATATTTCCTTATCCTACTGCGAATTGAGCACTAGGTATAGATAAAGCACTTCAAACAAAATATGTTCCCGGAACAAACGGGTTTGTCAATAATCCTTTGCTTTTCTTTCAACGGCGAAACCTTTTGTGGGTTCCTGGTGACTGTATCGAACTAACAGAACAAATACATGTCGGGAAATGATTCATTTCATTTCAGTAAAATAATCCAAAGCTGGAAGGTTGGTATAAATTATGTTCCCAAAAGAAATATATTGCCCTGTTGACTAGCAGGTGTATTTTCATGGTCATGGTCTAATTTAATTGGTCTAATTACATTTCCCACATCCTGGGTGAACACTTAATGTTCACGGTGTTATTGTGTTCCATTAAACATATTGACGCTACTGGTGTTGCTTCCTGCTGGCTGTGTACAGGGCTATTAATAGTTGACGGAGTCTACAGACTGCCTACAGTCTACAGACAGAGTCTGTTGCCAGAGTTCAACTCTGTGCTAATGGTTCACCTTTTATTTTATTTTTCCTGCAGAACAGAAATCTGACATTTACTCCAATAAAAGGATTCGCGTATCTCGGGGTGGTATTTATTTGTCAACTTCACAAAATAGCCATCTGGTTCGTCAGATGCAACCTTTGCTATGTATGTTGATGAATGGAAATAATATTGTGTAGAGCATCTCTACAGTGGGGTAATACTAAGGTGCTCAGCTAAACTGGATCTATCGTTTTTTCTTGTTGCTGTTGTGCCTTCGATCAGCATTGGCACATAAGATAACAATCATAAAATAGCAGCTTACCATTTCTTGCCACAGACATCCCACAAAGCACGCAGAGTTAGCCTTGGTGACAATGGCACGGGATACCAGTCCAAATGTCTTATTAACTTCACGCAAACAAACGGTTCCATTCACAACACATAACTGTCCGGGTCTATATTTTATGGATCCCGAGGCAGATCTGATCGTACAGCCAAACCCTTCGTGAGTAAACGGTGGTCTCGAGCCACCTTATCTCAGTAGGATTCTGAGCGTGACCGGGAGATATGGTCCTGTGCCTACCTACAGGACGGTAACAGAGGGCCCTGGTGGCAGAGGACCGTGTTGGCAGAGGGCCGTGGGCAGCGCGGAGGCAAGCTGACCGGACAAGTCTCTCATCACTCCGGACAGTGACATATGATGCCACTGGGTGAGCTTGAGCTGCGCTCATTCATCAGGCCAATGACATCTTAAATTCTAAAGCTCAGAGCTGTCACGATGTGAGCTTCATAGTTTCCCACTCCCGTCGATAAATCAAAACAGCTGCCAGATCGAGAGCTACTTATGGGACCTGCCCTGGCGACAGCCAAGAGACAGAGAGAGCTGCCAGCTAAACTAGGAATGGTGCTTGAAGGACTGGTGAAGGCAGTTGTTGTTTCAGTTCAATTGTTCTCATTTGAAAACAAACATACGGAGATAAGAATTGTTGTTTGGTGTTTTTATGTACTTTATGATAAAAACACTCATACAAACTGCAAAATTTTTGAAGGTAAACTATAGTTCACTAAGGAAAGAGACATGAAAAGAGTCATGACTGTTGCCTGAGCTAAGTAGGCACACAAAGCAAGCGAAAGGGAACATGTCAAGTGGACTAACAAAAGCATCTGATTACAGATGGGGAAGAAAAATACATCCGACCAGCAAGCGAGGGCAAAGAGGGCTTCGCGCAGCTTGAGTCCTTTCTTCGTTGAAACAATAATTGATTCGAATGTTGATTCAGGGAAAATGCAGAGCATTATCAGAGCTTGAACATAATCGTTTATGCATGTGGTGTGTGTTGCGGGCCCTGAGAGCGAGCATCCCCGCCGTCTGAATCACAGTAAAGACTCCAAGGTCTCACAGATGCCTCCTTTTCCAGACAACAACAGATTTTATATTATCAGCAGCTTTATGGTTATGCCTGGGTCTTAGAGGAAGGGAATGAATTGCCTTTATTTTTACATTGGCCATATGACCGATATAAGTTAGATGCAAATAATGGATTTCATATCCGAAGGTGCTTTCTCACAGGTTATAAATCACAATCTGTAAGTCGCCACTAGCCAAAGTGTATCACCTCTAAACACACGGCACCTGGCAGTGATTTGACCAGAGAGAACCTGCACTGAGCCTGCACTATTTAGACTCAAATACAAACACCTTATTGAACTCGGTCCATACAGTGTTGTTAAAAAGTCAAACAATTAGCTGAATCTGAAGCACAAAACATTTACTCCTGTTTGATTTGTCAGTCAGTTGCCTGGACAGCATGTTGTCATGCAGCAAGACAATAAAACCAAACATCCTAGAAAGTTGATATGGATAAAATGTATACATTTAATGTTTTCAAACAGCCTAGTCAATGTTTAGATTAAAAACAAAGTTGAAATGTTGTAACAGGACATAAAACAAACCAACCATGCTGAAAAAACAAACGTCACTGAGTGAAAGCAGTCCCGACATGGAAAGAGGGACAAAATTATTCAACAGCTATATGAGAGACTTAACAACTACAGGAAGCATGTGGTTACCATCTAATCACACAGCCAGTTATCAAGTGCATGGATTGATTTACGTTATGAGGTGAGCATTGGGGGAACTTGTTTTTATAAATAAATGCAAGAATTGCACAAATCTAGTGTTACTTGCTCGCTCAGGTACCATTTTACTTTACATACATTATTATTCAAATAATGTATTAGGTTTTGGTTCAACTGCCGAAAACTTTTAATGAAAACATATTCAAAAAAGAAAAAGCTTATAGGACCTACTGACTTAGGCCTATGATGTGAGATCCTGAGTATAACGCCCGTCATTTTGTTCATCACGTCTGGATTATGAATACATACAAAGCATGTATCCTAGGTCTTGCGGATGTCTGCTGTGAGTACGGCCTGCTGTGAGCATTGTATTAGCCCCGTGCTGAAGAGGCAGCCATTTGCAAGGCAGTTGGAACAATTTGATTGACTTGTGCTTCAAATTAGTATCAGTACAATGCGGGCACAGCGGAGGATATTGAACTTCAAATTGGCCTTTATTATTATGAGACTCACTGTAAAAAAAAATCTGGGAAATGAAAGGAATCTCAGGATGTACTTATTTTTGACCCAAATAATGAATACTCAGTATTGTTGGCAGCAAAGGTATCTTAAGGGGGATACATGAAGTGTAGTGATGATTGGTTTATTCTTTTAGTAATCACAGTGCTTTATATACATAGACCTACATTTTTCAGAGCACCAAACATATGGTGGCATTAGGTTGCACATAAAAATATCTGAAATCATCGTTTGGACATGTTATAGCAAGACTAAAACGTTTCTATTATGAATAATTTATTATGAAATAATTTAATGCATATTTCACTTTTTTTGCAATTCCATTGTTCATGATTATGTCCAAATAAATTATTCAAAAACAGTAGAAATGAGCTTAGTAGCATTGATTTTAGTTGCTACAAAACATCCTGTCTTTACAGTTTACTTGAATGTATATATAAATGGCTACACAACTTTGTGTATAACAGTTTGTTATACAATGGACAATAACAGGGTCAGTATATTCTGTGAGGTGCAACAGGGTTTGATCCTTGGACTTGTATTTTTACTGATCTAGTATATCAATGACCTCACTGATGTGTCGTCTAACTTGCTTCCTATAATTTATTCTAATAACAATTTGATTTAATCAATAATCATTTTCAATTACTCAGGAATGTAGTCAAAATAAGGATGGGCAAAAAAAAAAACTTGACAATGTGCAGAACAGTGGTGTTAAATCCGTTACATCTGCATTATAAGCGCTTTAGGGTTTCCAAATCACTTCAGCACATAACCCTTTTTCATGTTTTTGCCGGACAGCATAAGCGGAGCCGGCCAAGAAGAGCGAATGTCTCTTACTGATTGAGTGAGTGAGTGACTGACGGACTGACTGACTACCCACCCCTAGTTAAATACTGTAGTGGTTAGAGACACAGACCTGCAACCAACAGGTCCCACGTTCGAATCTCATCAGAGTCAAAGCAAATTATGCATTAGGATTTGTTCCCGGATAGATAAAAACTTCACTGGCTACAACCTTCAGGAGCTATGTTATAGTAAGCCTAAAATAAAACTGTTCACGGTTATATTGCAACTATTTCTGGGGGATTTTCGAAGTACGCATCCGTGCATGCTTTTTGGGTCAGGACAGACAAAACTTCACTGTCTACAACCTTAGGTAGCTACGTTATAGGAAGCCTAAAATGAAACTTTATATAGAGATATTTCTTGTGGATTTTCAAAGTACGCATCCGTGTATGATTTTTGAGGTAATATAGGCTAGATAAAAACCCCTTGGGCAGTAAAAGAGTAGGGGTTTCCACGATTCTCTCATCTTTTCACTGGACAAAAAAGTCAGTTATCGTCACCTATATTGATAGTTATTGTATCAATGTCATTCATGAATGAAAGAAAAACAAAAATGTTTGTGCCATGAAATAGCTTTAGCTGTGTTAAGTTCATATTCAGTCTCGCTAGCAATTGACAAATCTTATGACAATTCCAAGCAGTAAGTTAGATACTAGTAAGACAATTACTGGCTAATAAGCTGTTTAAACGGCCAGTGGCAAAAGACATACATTTCATAGATGCTATTTGTGATGGAGGTAAACTTAAGAAACATTAGTCAGTTTAACACAATGCTTAATGGTATCTCGAGAAATATCCAAACTTGACATGATGTAAATGCATGACAAAATGATCTAATGTCGAGATGCTATACCGACAACTGGGCAAATGTTTAGCACCACGGTGTAGTAGTTAAAGACACAGCCACTTACATGGGAGACCTAGGTTCAAATCCATTGAGGGCAACATCATTTATCACTTTTAATTGCGGGCCGGCTGAACTAGGCTTGTCTGATTCCTTTTCTGATTATTTTATATGCACTATTTGTCTTTTATGTGTTCTTATGTTTCAAAACAAAAAACAAAATAGCACAGTTCCCTTCAACTGAAACAGTGTGGAACAAACAAAAATGTATATAAAATACAGATCATAAATGACGGGATAGGATAAAATATGATTCTCAGTACGTGTAGATAGGAGCAGGGCCGGCCCTAGGTATAAGCGACATAGGCAGTCACTTCTAGGGGGCCCAAATCCGTTTAGTAAGTCCCGGACCGGTAGGGAAGAGGGAGCCCCCAAATCAAATTTTGCTTAGGGCCCCCAAATGGCTAGGGCCAGCCTTGGATAGGAGACAGAACAATGTATCACATTACTCTGTCATGTGCGGCAGGTAGGTCTGCAGTATGCAGAACATTTTTGCTTTTTTTGACTTATCAAATATTTCTGGAGAAATACATTCCCTGTGCGCAGAGATCCCAGTTTGAAGACTGTTGTGCTACTGTTTTTGCTTAAATTCATACACTAGCAGATCAAATATAGAAGTACCAAAATGGGATAAATACACATAAGCTAATAGCATCAGAGAACATACCTAAGGCTAAATACTTCAATTGTTTCTGGGTTTCGTAATTTTTAACATTAATTCATCTTGCTTCATGGTATATGATATGCAAGTAAACAAGGTGAAATATTTGTACTGAAATGTCACAGGAAGCGTAGCTGATGTTCGTGATATCAAACCTCCTCATTTCATCTGAACCATGTAAGCTACATATCACAACTGACCTCTTGGCCACCAGAACATGCTCATTCATTAGCACGCCAACACCACCCTAACAGATATAAACGGAATCTCCCCTGAATGAAAACAGGGCTTGGGGAATTATGGAAATTATAATGATGTTTTATGGCCCCCAGTGTCCCGAACAATTACTATAAGTCACTTTTACAACACTTAATTAAGCCTGCTATAAATTCCTGACGCGTTTATGTACAGTACCCTAAATCAAATGTGTCCCTTTGACAGTGCCTTGGCTCTGACAATATGGCGGATTGGTGGGGACAGCACTTTTTTTTCTTTTTTTTGAATTTATGGAGCCAGAAGAAGCAGCGGTGCTGGAGACAGTCCTATGGAGGGAGGTATGCAGGAGTGGATGCAAATGAACCATCTGGATTGTCTGAACTGCAGGGGTGTTGGGGAATTGCAGGGGTCTGCTCCAGAGCACAATCTACTCGCATCCCTTGTCATAGTTCCCTCATATGGTTCTACAGAAATAAGAACAGGATGAGACCCAAATGGGTCCGTTGTCAGATGTAATGCTCTGTAACGGGCACCGTTTGGGACGCAAAAGATTTCAAATTAAATGTCACTGGTCACGCGCTCCGTCAACAAGTGCTGCCCAAATGTGAAACTCTCACAGGCTTTTTTTCACAAAAAATGCTAGTTTCTTAATGCAAGGGATGTATATTATACAGCCCCTACATGTTCGCATACAGTACAAATAAGCTGCTACGCTGTGTGTTGAACTGAAGTGTGACAGCAGGTAATTTCACATTGACTGTTGGTAAGCTGATTTGATATGTGGCACAACATTTAAAATCCCAGGCATCCACTTATAAACCTGTAATACAGGTACATTTCACCACACAGCATTACATATTGACACAAAATTATCCTATTCCGAGTTTGGTGGAAATAGCCTACAGTCTCTTATATAACATACCTTATAGCTTCACATGTAAGAGGAAAAACGCATGTCGAAAGTTGAACCATAATTTCGTGACCATCATACTTCAACGGGGCTCATTCAATTTCAGCAAATACCAAGACCCTCCTGCAATGCAGGGGTAGAATGTAAATCCGTGTGCCTCCCCTTAACGGATCTTAATGTGGCATACATCTGCACTACACAAGCTAAATAACAAATGATAGCAGCCGTTCAAACAGCGCTACAACTGCTTTGCGTTTACAGTGTCAACAAAATGCGTGTAATCTCTGGTGGGGAGGAAGGATGTCGTTCAGCTCAGTCATCTATTCCGCTCGGTTGGCCGCGCTCTGCAGAAGCGTCAACAACAACCTCCGCCTAGAAAACCAGCCAGGTTTTGTACATGTTGTCTGGTGGCGCGTAAAGAGATCTTAAAAGGGTTCGTGTGTTTGAAACTTATGCGTGGATGTGCACCTAAATATATTGCTTTTAAAAGGCTGAACAGAAATCATGGGTGATTCATAATGCAAATTAATAATGAACTAAGTAGCTATGTGGTGGCGCCTGTGTTGTTCTCCAATTACTCCCTAATTAGTCTGTGAAGTGCTATTTGATACAAGCAGGAAAATGACACTATGAGTCCATTGTTAAAGGCAATACGAGCACTTATTAATTCAGTATTAAAGGCAATATGGAGCTCAGTGTTGTCATTGTCACGACTGCGTGTTTCACATTAAAGATGTGCTAAGAGGACACGCTGGGTCCAATGAACCATGACCACAGCAGACCTGTCACAGCTTCAGCTGACAAGAGGGCTGAGCACTAAAGATACATGCCATCTGGAGGGGCAGTGAGCTGATAAATGCACTGCAGTGGAGGAAGGAGGAGCAGCCATTTTGGCTTTCATTCAACACCACCTTGCAGGGTCACATCTAGATCTACAGTAAGGTGGCTGGGGGAGGGGAGGCTCTGGGGTGGTGCAGGCCAGTTTGGGTTTAGCAGGTTAGTAGAGTTTATGGACAGGAATGTTTTTCTCCTGTGCAAGAAATATTTTGGGTCTCACTCCACAGCATCTTGTGACAACTGATAATGCCATTTTAAATAATTTAATAGCTGGTAGCAATGTTATATCATGTGAATTGATTAAGAAAATGGGGATAATTTGCTACATTGCAGAAAATGTCATTTTGCTGATAGGATAGAATAGTAAAGACTTTGTGCATAACTCAATAGATACTATGTCAGAATAACTACCTTATGTGTTGATCATCCACTTAAATAGTAAAAGTTATACTACATATTAGCAATAATCCTGTAATTATTTTGTCATTGATTTAATATATAATTTTTCAACCAGGAACCACACAAAACCTCAGACCATGACTCGACATCCCAAGGAAATCCTAAAATCATAATTGGGGTTTCCTAAGATTAATTGAAAACAAATCACTTCTGGTTAGATGCTATCTGCATTTCGTTGTACTGTACTTGTACTTGTTCAATGACAATAAAGTTGAGTCTAATCTAAACTAAATTCATACCTCCAGGGGACCATGTCGCAACATCTAAAGAACGTAAAAAAGAAGTAATTGGGGACGTTCCCAATTACACATTCTAACGTGTTCCTCAGCGACATTTTGGGAGCATAAAGGCAACTGCTGTACATAAATGTCTCCTGGAGGACTTTTCTTATGAACAACATGCACTAGTGAAAACAAATCCTGAGAATAGTGCCGTATCCACCAATCCAGTATGATAAGAGCTACGACACTGTCCAGAAGGACACCAAGTCCTGAGAAAGTTCTCCAAAATATTATTACAGTTAGGTCCAGAAATAATTGGACACTGATGCAAGTTTTGTTATTTTGGCTGTTTACCAAAGTATTTTCAAGTTACACTTAAACAATGAATATGGGCTTAAAGTGCAGTATCTCAGTTTTGATTTGAGGGTATTCACATCCAAATTAGAGGAAGGGTTGAGGAATTAGAGCTCTTTAATATGTAGCCCCCTCTTTTTCAGGGGACCAAAAGTAATTGGACAATTGACTCAAAAGTTGTTTCATGGACAGATGTGGGCTATTCCTTTGTTATTTCCTCATCAATTAAGCAGGTAAAAGCTCAAGAGTTGATTCCAGGTGTGGCATTCACATTTGGAAGCTGTTGCTGTGAACTCATAACATGTGGTCAAAGGAGCTCTCAATGCAAGTGAAACAGGCCATCCTCAGGCTGCAAAAAAAATCCATCAGAGAGCTAGCTCTCTGATGGCTCTCAAAAAGGCCTGGACGTCCACGGAAGACAACAGTGTTGGATGGTCATAGGATCCTTTCCATGCTAAGGAAAAACCCCTTCACAACGTCCAGCCAAGTGAAGAACACTCACCAGGAGGTAGGCATATCATTATCCAAGTGTACCATGAAGAGACTTCAGAGCAAATACAGAGGGTTCACCAGAAGGTGCAAATCATTCATAAGCCTCAAGAATAGAATGGCCAGATTAGACTTCGCCAAAAAACATCAAAAAAGCCAGCCCAGTTCTGGAACAGCATTCTTTGGACATTCTTTAGCATTCTAAGATCAACCTGTACCAGAATGATGGGAAGAAAAAAGTATGGAGAAGGCTTGGAATGGCTCATGATCCGGAGCATACCACATCATCTGTAAAACATGGTGGAGGCAGTGTGATGGCATGGGCATGCATGGCTTCCAATGGCACTGGGTCATTAGTGTTTATTGATGATGTGACAGAAGACAGAAGCAGCCAGATGGACAATGACCCAAAACATACCGCAAAAGCAACCCAGGAGTTTTTTAAGGCAAAGAAGTGAAATATTCTGCAATGGTCGAGTCAGTCACCTGATCTCAAACCGATCAAGCATGCATTTCACTTGCTGAAGACAAAGTTTAAGGTAGAAAGACCCACAAACAAACAACAACTGAAGACAGCTGCAGTAAAAGCCTGGCAAAGCATCACAAAAGAGGAAACCCACCGGTTTGGGGATGTCCATTCGTCCATCATAAATAAAATTTCCATTTTATTTATGATTGTGTTAATTTGTCCAATTACATATGAGCCCATGAAATAAGGGGACTGTTTATGAAAATGGTTGCAATTCCTAAACCTTTCATACAATATTTTTGTTCAACCCCTTAATTAAAGCTGAAAGTCTGCACAATTGCATCTCAGTTGTTTCATTTCAAATCCATTGTGGTGGCGTACAGAGCCAAAATTATGAAAATTGTGTCAGTGTCCAAATATTTCCAGACCTACTGTAACTGTACATCATTGGAAATATATTACATTATCAATATTTATTACATTATCAATGCAATAAGTATTACATTCTTATCAGTTGTTACATTATTGACAGTTTATTACATTATGAATTGCTAGAAATCTTGCTGTGCTCTTGATCATAAGGTAGTCCTAAGCACAGAAGTGGTGGTGACTAAAGAGGCCATTTTTTTCTCAAGATTTACATCACCCTTCAGGATAATTTTACATGGAGAAGTAAAAACGCTGACTTAAGGAAGCCATTTTGTCATACGGCGGGCTCCATTGCCGGGTTTCTACCACGTTTAATTCAACCACAGTTGGATACTAAACTTTTACAACCTAAAGGTCTGGGAACAAACATACCAGGCAGATGTTGTTTCTGTTAACTCAAAACAAGCTCTTTAATCAGACAAGTTGTTTACTCCTCTCCTTCCGTAACACAGTACATCTATTTAAGGCCAGTCGATGTCAGAAACGGGTGGTGTTAGAATGAGGAATCGGTATTGAATAGCAAAAAGGTGTCAGCCACGGATTATAATGACAAGAGATTATCCTGTAAGCGAAAGCACTAGGATTTATAAATTCACAGACTGCTATTAGACAAGGATTGAATTAAACCAGCTTATCTGAAGGAGAGTCCTCCACCGGCAAGAGCTGAAACTCATACACAGAAAGGCAATATCTCACGTATTACTATTATTACCATAGAATAGGAAATGCTAATGCTTTTTTATAGAGTCAATTTAATGCAAATGGAGATAGAAAAAAAAAATAATCCTGAATAATGTATTTTTTCTACATCTTTTCTGTGTATGCATACTTTATTGAGACGGATGTCCCCCGTTGCATTTGGGTGAACATGTAGCGCTGATAACATTTTTGTGAGGAAAATAATTAAGGGCATGCATTTACATCATTAGGGTGGATCAAGTCAAGCATATTGAAGGACTGGAGGGATTCAACCAGGCTGTTTCAAACCATTTCCTGTTTTGTTTTCTGGTAGCTATACCTCTGGGATAAGTGATTGGAGTAAAATTATCCATTGTGCTGGCAAGCTAAGCGCCAACAGCCAACATTTGGACATTTATTTGTGGCCTGTGTGTTTTGAACTAGAAAAACAATGGCAAGCAAGACAAATGTTGGGGAAACCTAACTGACAAGGTTACAGAGGTAGAAAATGTCTGGGGGCAGATATGTTATTTTAATTATGGCTCACACCTTGGCGATTAGCTGCCTTTTACCTCTCCCCTGAGCCTGCTCTATTTACACAACCTACACTTACAAAAGTCGTGTGCCCGTTTTCCTCGACAGTCGGAGTGTTACTCTGTCATTTCCCAGCCTGCCTCACTCTCCAGACTGTTAGTGCCTCCAAATCCTAAAACCCTGACAGACAGATCAACAGACAGACAGACAGACAGAGTGCTTATCCAGATGTGGGCTGCACCTGTTCAGTAAAAAGCCAAACTATCCTCCAGACACTTTTACATGCCCTTGAAGTCTGTGGTGTGTTCCGGGCAGAACTCAACTCCTGTTCATGACTGAATAATGGAGAGTGGGGGGATTGGAGGAGACAGGGGATGAGGAGGATATGGGGCCATCTATCACTGGACAAAACGTAAAATGTATCTTTCAGCCTGTTCCCTCTTTCATTATTCAGCCACCATGACTACCCACAATCCAAAAAGAACCCACGTGTTTCTCAAAACCACTGCTCTTCAACTTCCAGGTCACGTTGCTCTCCATCTAATGGGAAAGTGCATATTTGAGTACAAAGGCCAGTCCTGATCCAGTTTTTGAGAAAAACTTACTGAAAATGAATGAAACTAGAAAAAGTGAAATCAATCACAGTATGCTCATTAACGTTTATTTTCATATTCAATAATACACTTTCATTTGTCATATGACAATCATACTGTTTTATTCATAGGTTTTGTTTTTAATAAACATTGCCACAATGGACATTTATAGTTCTGTTTACTTCCACAGCTCAGGGAACAGTTTGCTGATTAGAATTTTCCTGGAGACTAAACTATACCCAAACAGTCTGAAAACAATTGGAAGGCCATCAGATGTTGAAGCACCATCAGCAGGCAATTAACTATGCCAAGTTGACAGCTTGTGAGCAAACTTGTTATGAGTGCTTCTAAAAATAAAATATAAAAAAACAACTATATTTGAACCTTTTCAAACTGCCTAATTCCCACTCTTAGAAGTGGTGCTACAACAATATAGTGTACTGCAAAGACTAAATATTGTACGCTCATAAAATACTTTTTATACAACCATCAGAGTTAATTGAGTGAGATTTTTGTCTTTTCATAATTTATACGGTGCTTGTCTTTTGTTCTTTGCCATTTTAATCTTAATTTATCAAACCCTAATTATGGCAATATACAGTGCTGATTGAAAGTAGGTGAATGCTATAGGGATGATCATTATTTTTGAAATAATGATAAAATATTAAAATAAACTAATGAAATCCTTATCTTAAACCCAATTTGTAATACAGACATTCCTAATAAAGGACACAAACAAAAACATATACAATACTTTAATTATTTAACAAAAGTGGTTTTATTTAACAAAAACTCAGATTTCATTTGTGCAAAACCATGTAAGCCTTTTTATTCAATAGCTTGTGGCATCCCCTTTAGCAGCGATAACTTTAGAGTAAATATCTCCTACAGCCACTAATCACTCTCTGACCCCTCCTTACTGAGCTCAGCCAATTGAGTGAGATTTTAGGGGTGTCTGGCCTGTACTGCCTGTATCGGCTCCTGCCACAGCATCAAGATTGGATTACGGTGAGGACATTAACTTGGCCAATCCATAACACAAATGTTCTTACTCCTGAGCCAATCGTTGGCAAATTTGCTTGAAAGCTTTTTGTCCATGTCTTTTTGGAAAACCCATTTCTGCCCAGCTTCAGCTCCTTGATGGATTTCCTGACATTCTGTTAAAAAATCTCCTGGTACAGTGTGCTTCGGAATTCATGGTTCCCTTGATGATGTGCAGTCGACCAGGTCCAGAGGAAAAGCAGCCCCAGATCTTGACATTCCCACTACCATGCTTGACTTTTGGGAAGGTTGTTTTTGGTGTTAGGCAGTGTTAGGTTTTCACCAAACATAGTGGTTTGGAGTGTGATCAAGAAGGATTTTCCAGGCAGTTTCTGGTTAACACAAAAGTTAAGACAGACAGTTTGCTCCTTTTTTGACATTAGAGGCTTCTTCATAGCAACCCTTGCATTAATTCCATTACAATTCTGTGTGCTCATTATTGCTGAAGCACGCACAGCAATCTGAGATGCATCAAGGGAGGTCTGCAAATTTCCAGATGTTACATTTGGGTTGACATTCATCTGATTTCTTACATTTCTAGTGGCTGGGGTAATTTGCAAGGGCGTCCACATCTAAGCTGAGTTGCTGTCATGTTAAATGCTCTCCATTTATAAATAATTTGCCTTAAAGTTGACTGATGTAGCTGAAATCTTTTTGAGATTGTTTCATAGTCTTCCCCAGACTGATGTGTTCTGAGATCTCCTTTCCAGCCACCTGGGTGTGTTTTGCATTCACCTGTATGGGCAAAGCCAAATTGACCAGGTTTCTTTTCTCTACCATACGTAATACAGTAGATACAAGTCCCACAAACACTCAGTCTTAAACATCCCTTTTTTTAATTGGTTCATTTGGTACCCAATTATGTACCCAACTGATTCTGCTTGCCTACTTGATTTAACCAATGCAACTTGGGTTTCACTTATTTCTGCACCTGCACTAATTCCTTTTTTATTTTGTTTTTTCTACTACAGTCATGCTTTCCTCTAAACCAACATTTCATGTTGAAAACTAAGAACATTTGTAATTGTAAGGGGTTCACATAATTTCTTTCATATTTGAGAGAATACGCACATTATTTTTCTGTGAAAGACACCGCAATATCTATTAGCCCTCTGATGAATATAAGTTGGGCTGTTTTAGGGGGCGTTTATCTTAGGCAAGTACAGCCGACCTACATAGCCCCTGTAGGAAGGTGAAGGTGCGTTTTATAAAACCTTGGTAGAACATGGTTGAAGGTTGGCATTGCCTTGCCACTCAGTACAACTATCAGACTGCCAACTAGGATACCTCGGTGGCATGTAGTGCATAGGAGGCCGGGGCCCGGTTTCCCAAAGCACTAAGATGATGGTAAGATGCACGTAAGTGCCTCGTTGTATTATCAGTCCGTTTCCCGAAAGCATCGTTGCTCAAGTGGCGCGTAACATCGCTCGTTAATTAACGAGTTCTCCGGACCCTCGTTAGTCCGTCGTAACAGGCACTTTAATGTTTTCGTGAAATAGCGCCTCCCTCAAAATGCGAGATGCGATCGCAAACAGATAGTATTAAGGCAATAGCAAAATGAACAAAACTGTTTTAATTAGGACCAGTTTATTTAGACAACTGTCTTTGATGGATAGGTGCTGGTGCCCCTCTACCTCGTCAAGAAGAACATTGATTTCTTCAGCTCTGAATGCTTATTTTCTTTTGCGTTCCATTTTTATTTCAAACAATTAGAATCGATTTTTCCTACTATGCTTTATATTCCCAGTTAAAAAATCATTGCTGTAACATATACAGTGGATATAAAAAGTTTACACACCCCTGTTTGAATACCAGGTTCTTGTGATGTAAAAGAATGAGACAAAGATAAATCATGTCAGAACTTTTTCCACCTTTAATGTGACCTATAACGTGAACAATTCAATAGAAAAACAAACTGAAATCTTTGAGGGGGAAAAATAAAAAATTAAAAACTGACAATAACCTGGTTGCATAAGTTTGCACTCCCTTGAACTAATACTTTGTTGAAGCACCTTTTGATTTTATTACAGCACTCAGTCTTTTTGGGTAGGAGTCTATTAGCATGGCACATCTTGATGTGGCAATATTTGCCCACTCTTCTTTGCAAAAGCGCTCCAAATCTGTCAGATTGCGAGGATCTCCTATGCACAGCCCTCTTCAGATCACCCCACAGATGTTCAATTGGATTCAGGTCTGGGCTCTGGCTGGGCCATTCCAAAAAGTTAATCTTCTTCTGGTGAAGCCATGCATTTGTGGATTTGGATGTGTGCTTTGAGTCGTTGTCGTGCTGAAAGGTGAACTTCCTCTTCATCTTCAGCTTTCTAACGGATGCCTGAAGGTTTTGTGCCAAAATTGCCTGGTATTTGGAACTGTTCATAATTCCCTCCACCCTAACTAAGGCCCTGGTTCCAGCTGAAGAAAAACAGCCCCAAAGCATGATGCTGCCACCACCATGCTTCACTGTGGGTATGGTGTTCTTTGGGTGATGTGCAGTGTTGTTTTTGCGCCAAACATACCTTTTGGAATTATGGCCAAAAAGTTCAACCTTGGTTTCATCAGACCATAACACATTTTCCCACATGCTTTTGGGGG
>JACXGI010000226.1:0-20574 GCA_016801175.1 Esox masquinongy | reverse complement strand
GGGCTTGGATGTTTTTCTTTGTAAGAAAAGGCTTCCGTCTTGCGAAGATTACAGTTTGTTTTTCAATTGAATTGTTCACATTATAGGTCACATTAAAAGTGGAAAAAGTTCTGACATGATTTGTCTTTGTCTCATTCTTTTACATCACAAAAACCTGGCATTTTCACAGGGGTGTGTAGACTTTTTATATCTACTGTATTCTATATAGCTACCGGAGGAACTGATCATTTGAAGTCACTTGATCAATTTCCGGAGATATGATTTTGGTTGGCTGAAGTCCACCCCATTGATTGGATATAATGTTTCGTCCACCCTAAATTTCACTACTTTTTCGAGGTTTACATTTTTCTATTGATGCCTAGGTAGTAGTCGAATACATCGCCAGCGATATTATATGCTTCTGATAAGTAATAAAGCTCTATCGAAATGCAATAGGCTTTATTTAAAACGTTCATTTATGGTCTAATTCCATTCCAAACCCCAAACATGGCCTGATTCCATTCCAAACAGCCATAACGTAGCACTTAGTATGCACTTTATAAAGAGCAACGTACATGATGTTTGGGAAACTGGCGTAAGTCCGTCATAACAAAGTCTATCTTAAGGCTACGTGCATCGTTAAACCGTCGTAAGTGCCACGTTATCAGGAAACCGGGCCCAGGTTGAGTACATCATTTTACACGTTGTCACATGTAATGAAACATATAGTTACCTGACAATTTTCAATGAGCGTCATATAAACATAGGCGGCCGCTTGGGGCCCCGGACCACTAGGGGAAAGGAGCCCCCCAAATCAATTTTTGCTTAAGGTCCCCAAAAGGCTAGTGCTGGTACTATATACAATGCATTGCATTCTGGCATTGATCGTTTATTGAGTTCAATACAATTAAAAAGAAGTATGTAGCTCATTTTGTTTATTTTAATGCTGTCCCCTCGGTTTATGTTCTAATTATCGTTTTATCCTGCACTTGCTCGTAACAATTGCTTTGACATCTTTCTATTATTGAACTTCGGTCTCATAGTTGTTGTTATAGTTGGTCAAAAAAATCTGACAAATTGCCTAAACATCTTCTATATTAAGAGAGCTTCTTTAAGTGAAGTGATGCAGAACAGCCAAAAAATGTACACAGTTGTTAATGTGACAACCGTCTTGATATGGAAACCCAATGGAACTTCCTAAAACAACCTAATAGAGAATCAACTAGCAGCAACAGCATGGTACCCTACTCCAAAATGGGCTCTGTCAACTTCAGTCAACCATCACCATTAGTCAAACGGGTAGAGTAATTGAACTTACCCCATTACGCCAAAGACAACAATATGGCACGAGGACGTCATTAGTGAACAAAATGATAAAGAGCTTACTGAAACGAGATTGGATTTGAACAAGTGCCACTACTCCTCAGGGTATGCGGTAGATTTTCTCTGTGAGCGGATAGGTAGAGACGCATAATGATGAGACACTTAGTTTCACTACTGTTCCCGATTTATAGGCTCCTGGGCAAGTTACGATCATTAGGGGAATATGTGAGGGAGTGGACCAGGGTACAACTAGGGCTCGGGGGAGAGGTGGATGGGAAATTACATTACAACTACTTTTTTTTTCTGGTGAACGCAGCACTTTTGAACTATAAATCTTTGATTCTCCCTCTGCACTATTTGTGCAACGGCATTTTTCTAATGGAAGACGACTCCCTATAATTTCACACTCCAATTAGTAAATTACTAATGTTGCCCTAAAAAGCAATTCTCAGAGACACATTAAACAAACAGGTTTTTATACCAAGGGCATTGAAGGTTCCCCAAGTCAAAATAAAACTGCCAGTGAATGCAAGTCTACAGTGTAATTGCAATATACTGTATGTGTGAAAGAAGATGCAAGGTAGAGGACGTGAACATACAAATCAACCAATTTTCTCCGGGTGTTTGATTTTCTTTGGCTGTTAATGTCATAGGCAATGTAGATAATTACCCACAGGTCTGTAGCCTAGACCCTACAGTAATCTACTGGAATTTACACTCTGGAAAAGTAATATCAATCATGTAGACTAACGACGTTAGGGGGTAGAATTGGGCTTGCTGTCCAAATTACATCCACAAAACATGAGACACAAGGGACAATGTTACATTTCCTTAAGGTTTTGAACATATTTCTGTTTTCCAGGAATGGCCCAGATTAAGTATCTGATTGGTTTTAGCACAGACCAACCCACAGCTTCTGTGATCCTATTCCTCCTATCGACAAAGTATAGTCCAACAGCCCACATCGGCATTCTACTGAAAGAGGAAGCCACTTTATAATCCCCTATTTCAAATAGATGATGTGGAAACCAATACTGCTGGCTGGCAGCTTCAAACCAAGATAAACACCAATGGATTCAAAATGGCCGCCCTTCCCTTTTCTCAAAGGGAGACTTTATCAAACTGATAAAAAAAATAAGACCACTTAAAATGCAGAGCGGGTCATGCAAGTGACATGAAAGTGGAATGGGCCAAAGGCTGAGGCTGTTTGACTGTAGTTAATCGAGGTACTTCAGCATGGGTCAGTAGTGTCCAAAAGTAAAAACAGCATAGAACATGGGTCAGTAGTGCCCACAAGTAAAAACAGTATAGTACATGGGTCAGTAGTGCCCACAATTAAAAACATTATGGCACATGGGTCAGTAGTGTCCACAAGTAAAAACAGTATGGCACATGGGTTAGTACTGCCCAAAAGCAAAAACAGTATATTACAGTATACTATGCTCTAAATAAAGGATTTTACTATATGTATTGTATAATTTTATTACTATGCTATAGTCTTCACTCAGGTGTTTTCACACAAAAACCTGGTGTACTGTAGTATTAACTGTAGTATTTTTGCTGGGTTATACAGCTCCGGAAAAAATTAAGAGACCACTGCACCTTTTTCTTTCCTTTCCAAAAAAGTTGAAAAGGAAAGTTTTGAGTGAGGAACAGAAGCGTTCAATTTGCAGTGGTCTCTCAATTTTAACCCTTCTGTTCCTTACTCAAAACCTTCCTTTTCGACTTTTTTGGAAAGGAAAGAAAAAGCTGCAGTGGTCTCTTAATTTTTTCCGGAGCTGTATGGCTTAAATGTTATGTTTTCAAATAACTATGTAATTTACAGGTTCATTGAGATGTAGGTGCATCCAATTTTCATCAACAATATATCACTTATTTGGTTGTATCTATTTTAATGTTAGCTTGCTTTCAAGCAAATGACGACAAAGCTGTCTAATTTCAATAGGCAGTTGTTCGATAACCCCTATTTAAGCTGAAATACATCTAGCTTTATTTAGCCTGAAAGATTTGTTTTGCCTCATCTGAAAAAGCTAGTTCCAACCTGCTGGCTGTCCATCCAACCACCCAACTAGTTCAGAAGAGATACAGTATGTCCAATCTACAGGATACAGCCCATGATTTGATTGCTACTGGCACTTGCATCTTTACTGGCTAACTCATACGCTTCACCTATGGCACTGACCAGCTGACTATGGGCAGCTATTTAGATCAATATTTATAGCATCTTAGTTTCAAGCAAAACACATGTAAGTGAATGGCTTTTCCAGCATTTTTTCATGGTCTTTTCTAGAGTATCTTTTGTGGTCGTTACTAATGTACTGTAAACAATAAGCCCTGCACCATTGATGACACATTGATGACTGTCTTCCTCCAATTCTATAGTACTTGTATTCAATAGTCAATTGTAGTATTTTTAATGTAGGTACCAAGCCAGATTGATCATTTTGTATATTTCTACAGACAAATGCAGTAAGGATGTCATCTTTGGCACTGATAGTTTATCCTATTTAAGTGAAGCAAATGTCAGCCTTGCCCATGACAGAGATACTGAGATAGCTGCTCTGACTTCTCCCTTGAAGGCAGGACAAGAGCGGGAGTTGGAGTGTGTCAGTTCGGTGTCAATGCTCAGCAAACGGACATTTTGTGTGCAAACTACAAAAACGTATGTTTTCTCCCTCAGACACTTTGATCTGACTCAAACAGATGTGGTTTGGATAGGGATCTGAGAGAACGAAGTGGGTATATGCTGGATGCCCTACCTTAAAACAGACCAAAACTGATCAATATAGTGTACATCTGATATCCTCTCAACCACACTGCAACCAAAACAGAACAGTGCTAGCAAAGGTAAAACAAAAAAAGAACACCGGTACCTTGATATAAATGGTTTAGCACGAATTCAATCATCCTTCAATTTATCATCTTCACATGCACACACACTCCATCTTACCTCCGAGACACACACCCACACACACACACACGCACGCACACACACACACACAACGGCACACTCGCATAGCAGACAAAGATCAAGAGTCTAACGGACAACCCCCACACATTGAGGAGGTCATATAAAAAAGCGTAAAGGGTATGATGCCGCTGAAATACCAAAGCCTTCGGGCGGAGTACATGAATCCTAATTGTAACCTGTGGACTTGGGGTAACCAATAAGGGAACTCCTACAGGGTCTTTGAGATCAAGTTGTCACAAGATTAGACTCGGCTAAACATAATGCAGATGTGTGAAAATAAAAATGTTTCTCAAACGTTAGCCTTCTGAGCCGGCTAGACACTAATTCAGCAAAGCATGTTGGCCCAATACATGTGAATGGAAAGATTTATATACAGTACATATTATTTTTTACACTTTTATTTAAATTGAAATAACTTTAATTAATACTATTAATATGAATATTGCTGTACCAATGGCTTTGAATGCAAGAAATAAGCCACCGATTTGTAGACTGCTTTGGTCTAATGGCCAATAAGACGCTGAGACCAGAGCCCATGCACTGGTGCTTAAATGGATTCAAATCTTATACACTGCTCTTCTGGTCCGCTGACTCCTCCAACCTTTAATGTCACTCTCTTGGCAGCAAAACGGCCAAACACGAAAAGAGAAAAAAAATCACCTGAATACATCACACTTCCATTTCGTCAAAACAGCACAGGTGTACGACAAGAGAGGCCTGGGCCAAACACTCACAGAAAAGCCCTATGCCAAAAAGTCTCATCCTTACAGCTGTGGCTTTGAACGCAATATAAAAAAGGTACCACCTGCCCATACAACACAGAACAACATCAGACCCACCACCTCCATGCCACCAAAAGAACACGGGTGTACGCGTAAGCAAGGGAGGCCGAGTCAAGACAACGGTTTTGCCGATCTCACACGAGCCACAATCTGCTTCCTTGTTTTGACACCTTGGCTCCTTCACACTTCTCGCTCCTTAGCAACACACCTTCATCCATCTGCTGCTGAGACAATAGAATGACAATGTACAGTTTGTCTGCTGTTCCGTTAAAAGATCAGCGTCCATCTGTTCTCGCTAGCTCTTTTCACCATCCACGTAGCTGCCACCACTTCACCCTTTTCATTTCAGCCATCAGTTCTCTCGACTCTGTTTTTGGTAGTAATTGTGTAATGTTACGTGTAGGCGGTACTTGGCAGCTGTGACATGTGAATTGCATACTTAGCACATAGAAGTGGTTAATAAATTAAACAAAACCAGTTACGGAGCAGGATGGGAGCTGAAGCTGTTTTTGTTGTTGGTGTCAGTAGCCTGCCATTTTGGACCCATTTTTTAGTCCAAAATGGTAGTCATTTTTTTTAGTAGCGCTCTTTACCACCCCTGACGTCCACAGATGTCTGGACTTTGTAGCTGTTACTCCACTAGCAACAAGTAGCACACACTTGGGTGATGCCCCTGCATATACCGTAGCGCCAGAAATCATACAACTTAGTCCAGTGGAGGCTACTACTCGCCTCATGTATTTGCCATTTAGTCCTTAAACGATAATTTATTTATTTATTATAAGACAATTCAAAGAAACATAATACTAACTATTGAAACAAAAATGTGTTGAAAACTATTTTGTTTTCAACATCTGTTGAAAAATAGGAACGCATTCACAAACCAAGAGGAAGATGACAGACCAACCTGTAAGCCATTACAGCTGCCAATTATAATTTGAGTGTTTCATTGTGCCTGGTCTGCTAAAACTGCATCCCGATGCATCCCATTACATCTAAGGTACACCAGGCCTGTGCTTTCCAGTATTTTCTAGTGTTGTTTGTCTATGGTTTTTGTGTTTGTGCGTGTGTGTGTGTGTGTGTGTGTGTGTGTGTGCGATTTGTGTTTGTGTCTATGGAAGCACGCATACCAGGCCCACCCTTACACTCTGTTCGTCTGACAGGTGTGTACACGAATGCATGTAATTGTGTACATGTGTGTGTTTTGTTGAGTCAGCATCCCTGGAAGCTACATGTACAGTATATCATCCAAAACAAGACAACTTGTATTGCGTTCTCCTCAACAGGAAGACCCCCCCAACACAACACCATTTAGTCATGATCCATTCTACTATTACCCACTGGGCTATGAGCCCACTTGACTAATGACACTAATCCTGTTATCTGTAACAGGCAACAAACCGAATGCCAACAAGGGACCAATCAAATGCACTTACGTCGCACTGTAGGGCAAGTGAGTCAGATACTCAGCTAAGTTGCGTATGTAGCTTTAGGGTAATAACAAAAAATAAAATATATAAGTAAAAAACACACATACACCCACATTAACCAACATCCATATACGCACTGAGTTCACACTGCTCTACATAGAGTAGTACATTATATATACAGTATTTATGTTCATCCTGCTTATTTAATTTTGTCATTTTTATAGTAATTTTTAAATATGTAATTGCACTTCCTCTTGTTTTGTATTGTATTAGTTTTTTTTAAGCTTCTAACTGTTTTAGATGCTGAGAAATAAGCATTTTGCAACACCTTCCACATCTGTTATACAATCCTGTTTCCAAAAAAGACGCTGCGTAAAAAGCAAAAAAAAAGAATGCAATAATGTGAAAATCATTTCTCTATATTTCATTGAAAATAGTACAAAGACAACAAATCAAATATTGAAACTGAGAATTGTTATTGTTTTTGGAAAAACACATGCCCATTTTGAATTTGATGCCAGTAACACAACACTGTTTCAAAAAAGTTGGGACAGGGGAATGTTTACCACTGTGTGGAATCACCGCTTCTTTTAAAAATACTCTATAAGCGTAGTTAAAATACACTACAACTGCTGTAGTTCTGAAAGTGAAATGTTTTCCTATTCTTGCTTGATACCCAGTTCGGGATCTCCTTTGTCATATTTTTGGTTTCATAATGCACCAAACGTTTTCAGTGTGTGACAGGTCTGGACTGCAGGCAGGCCAGTTTAGCTGCCAGACTCTTTTACTATGGAGGCATGTTGTTGTAATACATTCATAATGTGGTTTGGCATTGTCTTGCTGAAATAAGCAAGGCATTCCTTGAAAAAGACGTTGTCTGGATAGCAGCATATGTTGCTCCAAAATCTGTATATATTGTTCAACATTAATGGTGCCTTCACAGATGTGCAAGTCACCCATGCCATGTGCACTAATGCAACCCATACCATCACAGATGCTGGCTTTTGAACTGTGCGCTGATAACAAGCCAGATGATCCCTCTCCTCTTTAGAACAGAAGACGTGAGGTCCATGATTCCCAAAAATAATTTTGATATGTCAGACCACCGTACAGTTTTCCACTTGACCTCAGTCCATCTTAAATGAGCTTGAGCCCAGAGAAGGCGGCAGCATTTCTGGATCTTGTTTATATATGGTTTCTTCTTTGCATGGTTTGAGTTTACACTTGCATTTGTGGATGCAGCGACGTACTGTGTTCACAGACAGTGGCTATCGGAAGTGTTCCTGAGCCCATGCAGTGATGACCACTACAGAATCGTGTCTGTTTTTAGTGCAGCTCGAAGATCACAACCATCCAATATTGGTTTTCCGTCTTGTCCTTTGCATACAGAGATATCTCCGGATTCTCTGAATCTTTTAATGATATTATGTACCATTGGTGATGATATCCCCAAAGTCTATGTAATTTTAGAGATAAATTTTATTTTTACAATGTTTCACTATTTGCCTGCGTAGTCTTTCACAGAGTGGTAAACTCCTTCCCATATTTACTTCTGAAAGACTCATCATCTCTGGGATGTTCTTCTTATACCCAATCGTGTTACAGACCTGTTGCCAATTAACCTAATTATTTGTGAGATGTTCCACAAAGATTTTCTTAGCATTCCACAACTTCTCCAGTCTTTTGTTGCCCATCCCAGGTTTTTAAAACGTGTTGCTGGCATCAAATTCAAAGTGGTCATATATTTTTCAAGAAACAATTGCATTTCTCAGCTTCAACATTTGAAAAGACATTTGAAATGTCTTTGTACTATTTGCTATTAAATATTTAGAGTTTAAATGATTTGCACATCATTGCATTCTGTTTTCCTTTACATTGTACACAGCATCCCAATTTTTTCTGAAACAGGGCCGTAGTTTGTATGTTACTGACAAAACTTGGAAACTTGAGATAAACCGTTACTTTATTCTACCGGCACTGTCTGGCAAAAACTATTGTTCCCTCAAGTGACAGAAATTACATATAGCTACATATTGTGTTGTTTGACTTTGGTTTGATACAGGGCTTGCAATGTACTGGGTTGCAGGAAATCTTCAGTGTGGTGCTAAGTCGTAAACACTGCATGCATCCATGAATTGAAAATTTGACTGTGACCATGTTTGACTCTGACAAGAACTTTGACCTATTTCTGTATCCATGGAAAGTTTGGTAGTTTGCTGCTAACTTTTTCAAACTCTTTCGTAAGTTCAGGTTAAAAGGAAAGGCAAATCAGTGCAAACAGCACGACAGCAGTCTAAGTGCTGATGTCTGTGGTACAGTGACACTTTCCATCTGACATTGTGCGTCTGAGAAGGAGCCGACAGGGGTTTTGAGGCGTGTTAGAGAGACTACAGGGGGCTGACAGAAACATTACAGGAAATTTGTGAAAACAAAGTCATGTCAGTCATTTAGGGGTATCCTCTAGACATACCCGAAATTAACTGATTTGAACACCGGAAACCTGAATGAGGATATCATTAAAAACAGAGGGCATGGTAGAACTTTACAACCCACAATAAAGCATTTATATATGTTTTTTTTTTTGAAATCATGAGTGCCACCATGCATATTTTACCTGTGCTCTACCATGGTTTTCCAACCATGCTTGTTTGTTTTTTTCTCCGAACAATGCGCGTGCACGTTTCTTTAGAGTCAAAGCTAAGCAGACAAGGATAACACTGAAAATAATTATTGATGTTCGAAAGAGTACATCTACAGTATATTTTTGTGAACAGTAGCAAGCATACACTTGCACCAGCAGTGCACAAGGCACTGTTAATGTGTACTTTGGGGTTTAGTTATTTGTCTTCTCAGATACAACTATAAATGTAGCTAATCGGTGGAGTAATTTGGGCATTTTTGTGCATGTGCGCTAGTTACTTTAAGTGCTAATTGTCATTATTTAAACCGCTGAATCCATTGCAGTAATCGAAGAGACACAACGATATACTCAATCCAGTTTGTTTTAAAAGTATCATTATTGACAAATATAACCACCCCTAGCACAGTGTTCGTTAATACATAATTATACTGCAGTTACTTAGGCCAAAGCGAAGTATGAAATAATGATTTACTCACTGACAGGGTTCTAGTGTGTAAAATATGTTATAAAATAGCCACAAAAGACTATAAACTTGGAAAGTGAGGTTCCGAAAGAAAAATATCCATTGTTATGAGCCATAGAGATATTAAATATTAAGGATTCCTATATTACTGTGCAACGTAGACATTCTGTTCTTTGTCAAGATGGTGAAAGAATTTGTATTATTGTCAATATTGTCAATTGGTTGTAAATGTTTCAACCTCTGTGTTTTATCTTTAGTTCCATTTTTCTAAGAGCCCAAAAATGACACTAACCACAAGCCTTAGCGGCACTGCCTTAGCTATTAATTGTCTTCAGAGCTAACCAAAGTGGTAGCTAATTACGTCCGGTGGTTTTGAGGATCGCCAGATACAAGCAGTAGCCTAGCAGCTAATGTTAGATACGTAGCTACATTGTCCTAACTAGTAGGCCTACTGAAGTATGTTACTATACATTTAGCTAGGTACCTAGCTATTTACCTATCAGTCTGATCCACCGGCGCTTCTTAGCTTCATTGTTGGGAAAGCAGTAAAACAATTTGCAATTACTCACTCCATAACGATAATTACAACCTTTCACAAAACACTGAACCATGGCTGTGTAGTGTATATATATATATATATATATATATATATATATATATATATATATAAATAATTTTATAGCTAGTTACCAGTGCTTAATTTGTAAATCGGGAGGTTCTGTAGCACATTGGGGAGCGCGAGACATGGATCCGATTGCTATATCGGAAGCGCAAATAGCACATAGGACAACAAAAAACTAAAACTTTCACAATCTTGTCAGGCAGTGCTGAGGTTACAACAGGCTGCAGGTATAAGAAACATTATGAACGCTGATTGCTTCTAGTGGAATGTTTACAGTGTAAAGCGAACACAGTGATGAAAAAGACAAGTCATGCGCAGCAGACAAAATCTGTGAAAAGTAGGTGCCGGAACAAACTGAGGAAAATCAGAGAGGTGCTGAAGTAGCTTCCCGACGTCAGTGTTTGCGTAACAGATCTATGTGCATGCTCTATAAGGAGACAGGCCCGGTGACTTGCATTTAGTTGGTGATTGGATAGTACAGAACATAATGTTTGATGGAATAAGTAGTTAATTTTCCCACTCACTCTCCGAAAGGTACACAGTCTTGTACGCTTTACTTTTTTCCAATATATCAATATTTTGCAATAGTAATTTTCGAGCTTTGAAGGTGATCATTCACTTGATAGATCTGCAGACTGATTGACAATTGCGAATGTCTATAACCAGTCGATTTTTTTTATACGTCTATGGTAAAAAAGAATGGGTCACGTGACCCATGGAACCAAGATGGCGAAAAATGGTCAATTCCACTTTCCAAGTCTATTCTGCTGCTCGGTGGCAAGGATGGAATATGTAGAATACAATGATTTGAGTAAATCAAATAATACAATTATTTTCATGTAAAATCTTGAAATAAAGAAATATGTTTAAATGTGCTTTTTATTATTTGTCTCCTGGAGGAGCAGGGCAAATGTTGTTGCCCTTTGCTGTAGCCCATGCTGTGATATCTGTATCCAGCCCCTACCAGTTTTTTGTATCAGTCGAGGGTTACATTGGTACCAAGACGAACACTTGCTACTGTCAAATACTAATACACTAAAATGTGGACATCCACTCTAATCAATCCATCTGAAGCAACAGAGAACAGACTTAATCTTTAAAACACTTAAGACATTGTTACTGTAGTGTAGTCAAAGACTTAGATCTTTATTCTATCTTCGGTATAGTCACTTTTTAAAGTGCTGGCTACAAATACACTATGTGCTTACAAAGCTTTGTGTGGCAATTTAGAAGGAACTGGTACAGAAGATTTAACCATCTTTATTCAAAAGTAAAAACACAATTCCTACAGAAGTAGCCAGCAAGTAATACAAACTTGTTAGTTAGCTATAACCAACAAAGTTCATACAATGCTATGATGGCTGGGAGCCTTTACTCAACGTTAACCTCCCCCAATTATTTCAATTAAAACATTGCATTGATTCCATTTAGATACTCTTGCAGTTTTCAGGAAAGTTTCAAACCAGTGATCGTAGGAGCTTGAGATTAATCAATGTTAAAGAACATGAATAAATCTTTTAGCTGTATGAACTCAAACCTGCTTGTCTGTTGGTACTGTCTGTTCCCTGTTTCGTACTCTGTTCACCCCTGAAGACTCTTGCTACTTCAAGGCCAGTCTTGAGAACTACAGTCTGTAATGACTTAAGACTCAAAAGCTGGTTCATCTCACCACTTTTCAAGAAGAGGAACTGTGAGTTGTTAATAACAGTTCATAGTGAGTATCGATCCTGACTGAAAACATTTACAGTTTGAGACTTGCCCCTACTCTTAGCAAGGTTCCACTACTAAAGACACTGGAACATATCGTGATGCACCTCCCTATTGTAACATTACATTTAGACCTTTGTTTCTAGGTATATTTCACAGTATTTTCAAAAAACGTATAGAAATGTAAGCACTCTCTACTGTTCTGCTAAATGACGTTAATTGTCTGCTAAATGACGTTAATGTAAATTAGGTCTTCAAAACCTGAAAAGGACACCATCTAAACATTATGCAGTAAAAGTATTTCCAAATCAGACATTAAAATCACATTGTGGGCCTGTTACAAAAATGATTCATGACAGATTTGTCACTTTGTTGTATCCAACGCCTGGGCCAATGTCATCTGGATGCCCCTATCTGGGTTCCATTGACCCATTTACTGCATTATAACATGTTTTACTAACATATACTGATATTCTACCCAACATATTGACATTGAGTTTTAAATTCTTTAGAAATGTATTATTCATACCCAATGTCATTTTAACGAAGAACTAATATTACATAGGAAGTTGAAGTGTCATGTAAATCATAATGCAGAAACCACATTGCCCAAATGCTTTATATATATCTATGTGCCTTACTCTCAGAAATATTGTACGTGGCTCTGGCCCTCCAGTCAGATAATGGAAGACCAGTAATTTAGAATGCATTAAGCTACTTGTGTTTGTGCGTGTGAATGCGTATGTGTGAGCATGTCAACTTACAGTAGAGATTTGAGAGTAGGCATACTGCATTTAAGGCTGCAGGTCACACTGACTTCTGTGTTATTTAGGTTGGTTATAAAAAACAATTGATTTTGTGCTCTTGTGCCTATATAATCCAAGAATAGTGTGTTTAAGTGAGAAAAATAATGTAATTACTCTCCATTAACTAAAATATATTTAATGAATAACAATTTATCATTTTAATAATTTGACATTATTTTCTCAAGGACTTCTATTGTGAAAATAAGCATTTCATTAAAGAACTATAGGAAGGTACCACACTATTACGAGACAAAACAGCTCACTCAATCAATACTGACGGTCTTAAAAGTAATAAAACAAAACTTTATTTTACAATTATACAATGGGATGAGGTATGAGGTCAGTGTGGGAGTAATTCATGTCCTTGTGTGTGGTGCAGATAACATTATCTTTCTGTGGGCACCTCATTTAAAAGTATGAATTAGTCTGTTTGAGAAGGTTTTTATGGTGGAATTTTAGGGTTTTCATTAAATAAATAGATTTTGAAAATAATTGAAATAATTATTAATCATGAAATAACCATAAAATAATTATATAAAAAGGGAAAAATATCAATTACATTATAAATTTATGAATAAAATAATTAATATTTAAAAAAAAAACATTTAATGGTGGTTTTCTGCAATTAATGATTTATTTCACAATTTCATATTTCACGATTTATTTATTTCATGGTTGCAGTCATCATGATATCTGTCATTATTGAATCTGTAACTTTCACCTATCAAAGTTGGAAGGGCGGGCTCTACTGAATACTGTTTTTTGATTGGTGAATCGACTTCATTGCCAGGGTTGCCATGTCCGCGTGAAGGGACTTTGGGCTTCTTTTTTCAGAAAGTTACATGGAAATAGTTTGTTGTGGGTTGCGTTTTTTGGGGCTTGTGTATTGTTTTGCCCATGAGGCACCCTAAAACTGAAACTTGCTTAATTAAAAGCTGTAAAGTCCCGATCTACAGTCGAGCCTGGTTCCCTACTGTACATATTGCGGGCTACTACCAGCTAGCCTGCTAGCTGTGATTGTGTCCCCTCCCCAAATTAGTTCAGTGGTATAAGTGCATTCAATCAATTCACTTTTGTCTGCAAACGACGGCAAATACATTTCCGTTATGAAAATAATATAATATAAGTATAGTACCTATGTAGTAAGCTGGCGAAAGAAAGGTTGGTTTATAATGTCATTCCACCTTTAAGAGAACAATGTTTTTGTATGTTCGCTGAATTTGAATATTTTGAACCCAACTTCAACAAGTATTTGCCACCATTAGAATAGCCGGCTGTCTCTCACACTTAAATAGTACACCTACTTAAGTGTGTCCAAAAAAGGCATTGCTTTTTGTGGCATGCTGTACTGCACAAAGTTGCTTTTTTTGGGATTCTTTTGATCCGGGTTTCTTGTTTCTTCTGCGACATCTGGCAACACTGTGGCGCTTAGGCATCAACATGGATGCACTGTATGACTTGGTGAGGAAAATGCTTTCTACTGCAGATGAAATTGAAACTACTGAAGATATTACAATCTGGATGCCTGTTATTCGACATTCCGGTTGCATCAATTCAACATCCATTGCAATTGGAGCTCTGCATGTGTGACATACTCCCTTGTTGAAGTTCTTAAATGTTTGCTAATACAATTTAATCTATGTCCTGGTCTGACAGGGACTCCAGCATTCCAGCCTCTTCGGCAATTTCTTCGATTTAATCTCCAAAGATTGTAATATCTTTGGCAGTTTCAAGAAGCATTTTCCTCACCAAGTTATCCGGTGCAGCCATGTTAATGCCTAAGCGCCACAGAATGAAGTCGATGCACAAATCAAAAAACAGTCTTCAGTAGAGACCGCCCTTCCCACTTTGACAGGCGAAAGTGACAGGTTCAATGATGGATTCAATAATGATATATATCACAATGTCAATGCACATGTGACGGCAACCATGAAATAAATACATTGTAAAATATGAAATTGTGAAATAAATCATTAAATGTAGAAATACACCATTAAATATGTTAAATGTTTTCTTTGCATTCTTTAGTTTATCATTTAAATTATATATTTCCCTTTTTATTTAATTATATCATGGTGTATATATTTATTTAATAAAGTCCCTACATTTCCTCCATAGGTTTTTGCCAGACACCTACACATTGCTGGGAGTAACAGCAGACCAACATTGATTCTGCAGCGGGTCAGAATGTGCACTGGAAAATATATGTACATCGTGCATCGTGCTTTTCTGCATTATATAAGACGCATCTATGGAAAAAGACAGACTTTTTGGAGCAACAAAAATGACATTACTAGCACTGCTATTTTAACAGTATGTATTTGCATTCTGTGCATGAAACTGAATAAGTATACAATTGTCCAATGCAATTCTGCATTCCCAGTCAAATGATCAATTACATCTGATATTTTACATTTTGTATTTTCTATACTGTAACGGTGTAGGACACAGCGAGCCTACACAAAGCATGGTTTTAGTGTCCTGGTGGGCATTTTATTAAAGGAAATAGAATTCTTAGGGGAGGTGGTAAGGGAGTAATAAATGACAGAAATCAAACCACCGTGATGGGGAGGCGGCGGCGTCTCTGGAGCGTCCTCCCTGTGCCGGTTTGGGAGAAATGGGCTCGGGCGGTCGAGGTCCCGGCGGCCTCTCCATCATTCTCCGGCGAACTGTCCGTCTCTGGCCTGGGCTCCCATTTCGCTGGGGCCAAGCATCGGTGAGGGCGGCACGACTTGGGCTCACCCTCTTTCTGCCCTCTGTTGCCGCTACCACCTCCTCTCCAGCTCCTTGTACTTCTCCCAATGCATCTTCTTCAGAGGCTTCTCACCCAGGTCTTCCCCTACACACCTCCCCCCGGATGAGGTTCTGATGGGATGCAGCTGTGCAGGAGGCGGACTGGCCCTGTTGACTGCCCCTGGGAGGTTAAGGACCTGCCATTGGGACGTTGGTGCAACGCTGACGTAGTAGGCGGGGGGCGGGAACCTGTCATTGTTGTAGCCGAGTCATCCATGCACTGGCACAACTCTGGGACAATAAGATATTCATATATATTTATTATGTGTTAATTATTTGTTTTCAAAAAGCGCATACAAAACCATGTAATAGTGCTGTCAGTCGATTAACATAATGATTCATGATTAACTGCATATTCCTTGGTAGTTAATCGCGATTTATCGCAATTTTAGAATGTGTTCGGTGTTCAGTGTGTTACTGTAAAATAGATAGTGCTTGATTTGAAATTAATTAAGTGAAGGACTTTTTCCAAGTCGGTTTGTTAGACCAGGTTGTGTCATGGTTAATTTCTCCCCTCAAATGACCACAATAACTAGCAGCATCTACTTGCAGCCCATCTAAATCTAATTCAAATGTTGTTGGTTTCAGACCTGACGGTTTTACATCTCCTAACATTCTGCTCTTGATCAAGGCACCAGGTACAATAACTGCTACGTTAGGCTACTGTATAAAACACGTATGAGCCCCCTCTAATCTGGAGGGCTGATGTCGCGTGCAGGCATTTGATCCAAAACTTAATAACATCCATACTTTTTCAAGTTTGTCCTTTGATGTTTCAGCTGAAATGTGGTTAGAAAGGGGTTCAGGTGGAGGCCTTCAAACACTAGCTTTCCTTATGGATTTGCGCACTCACGGCCAGTATCAGTAAGAGAAGAGGGTCAGAGGAGAGGCACTGCAGTCCTTTTGGTTTTCTGGGGTTTTGGATGGAGACGGGGATGGTGGTAGCAAGAAGAGATTTCTGAATTTCTGAACAGCGCATCTTATGTTCGGATGTGTAATAACCTGCTGTCAGGCAGGATTCACAGACAAGTACTGAGTAAATATGATTTACATGAATGCCTACTCTCCATTTCTGTATTGAAAACTATATATGGAAAAGTAACGAGGTAAGCCTAGTTCGGCCGGCCCGCAATATGAAGGAATGAATGTTGTTGTCCCTGGCTGGTTTCAATTTGTGGTTTTCTATGTGGCTGAATGTGTCTTTAACCATTCTGCAATTTAGACAGTGGGAATGCAACTTTTACCTCAGCTATTACATTTCTGCAGAAATAACGTGGACAACAAAACGTTTATTAATGGAACTAAAGTGTACTCTTGTATAAAGATTACTGTAGATGGATAGCTACAGTAATAGCTAAACAATACCTATAATGAAAACAATGACTTCAATCACTCCATGGTGGGTTCGGTCTTTAGAAAACAATAACAATATACAAGGGTCATGTAATACAATTATTCTTAGAAATATATGAGATTCATGGTATTACAGAGTAGATGTATATTGTTGTGAGATAAAAATTGGAACATCGAGTGGATGAATATTTCTGATAGAAAAAATTGGAACATCTGAGAGGGAAATCGAACTGGGGTAAAAAATCTTCAAGGTCAAGGATGTTCCCACAAGACCACAGGGCCTGCTGGTAGTCAGTGCAACTCTGTATAGTCTCCAAATGCAACTTTTATCCCAGCCATTACATTTTTGCTGAAATAACGTGGGCAACAGAACATTTATTAGTTGAATAGCTAACCACTACCGCTATGTGAACTACGAGGAAATCAAAAGCATAAGCTGAACGTCAAATCACATACTAAATATTACAAGTATGTACTTCGCAGATGATGGTGAAGTACGTACTGTTTTGAATATAGTAAGCTAGTATGTATTGAGACCGATTGGGACGTACTACCTCGTCAGAAAATTGCGTCTCGACATTAGATCAGTTTGTCACGCATTAACATCACACCAAGTTTGAATATTTAGCTAGACACCATTAATCATTGTGTTAAACTGACTAACGTATCTTATTAAGTTTACTTCCACCACAAATAGCATCTATGAACTGTATGGCTTTTATTAGCCAGTAACAGGCCTACTAGTATCTACTTACTAATTGGAATAGTCATAAGAATTGAGCAATTGCTAGCAAGACTGAAGATGAACTTTATACTGCCAAAGCTATTTCATTTCATGGCACAGGAACGTTAGTTTTTCTTTCATTTGTGAATGACATTCATACAATAACTATCAATATTGGTGACGATAACTGACTTTTTCGTCAAGTGAAAACACGAGAGAATCGTGGAAACCCCTCTTGTTTTACTGTGCTACGGGTTGTGGTCTATATTACCCCAAAAAGCAGGCACGGATGCGTACTTCAAAAATCCACCAGAAATAGTCGCAATATAACTGTAAAAAGTTTTATTTTAGGCTTACTATAACGTAGCTACTGAAGCTTGTAGCCAGCAAAGTTTGTGGCCATCCTGAACAAATCCTAATGCATACTTTATTCAGTCCGTGGCGAGGATCGAACACTGGTCACCCATTTGGAAGTTGGTGTTTGTTAAATTATGATTCTCAACAAAAAAAAATGGAGAGGTAGGGTGAGGGAGTTTTTTTTATGAGAGGGGAGCTATTTTTTATGAAGCGGGAAAAGGACATTGAGTTCCTTGACGTGCGCAGGAAACGTCAGTGGGCAAGTGAGATTTTCTAATTCTCATCTATGCTCACACTCTGGTCACTGTACTGATGTTATAGACCAGGGCTGCTTTATCCTGCTCCTGGAGAGCTACCATCCTGTCGCTCTACCAGATGGTAAATCTCCAGGACCTGGATTGAGCAGTCCTGTTATAGACAAACAAAACTGTACACAATACTCTATTAGCCAAGTCAGCTTTATCACATATTCAAAATTAACTGCTTGATTAAAGTTGGAAGATGTACTTTCTAGTTATGAGCTTCAGGTCTGAATAATAAACAAGTTGTTATGTCGTATTATAGGCTTGGTTTGCGAATTGCTAAGCCTGTGGGGTGCCATTTAGAATATGCTAAAATCACCACTGAAGGAAGGTGCCAGAATGCAGAACGCAACAAATAAGGAAAATTGACTACTCTACATTCTATCTTGCCCACTAATCTTTAGCTCACAAATCAAACGCATACCAAATAAGTCTTTTTTTTCGCTTTCCAATGTTGCTAACTCTATGTCTCAGCTCCCATTATTAAGGGACTGTTGAACAAGGTCAAAAAATAAACAGTAATGACAATTAAGGACAAACCTGTGTTCAGATTCTCGTGTTTGTGGCAGTCTAGTATAAAACAGTTTTCAGATAACAGTAATGTTCATGACTATAAAGTGAATTTCAACAAGTCATTTCCATAAAGATTGAACAATAATGTCCCAATTATGGATCACACTGGCATTCCAGTGTTCACAGAAATCTTGTCCGAAGTTATGCCATTGCTGAACACATTGTGATCTTTCACTAAGATAATCTTTCAACCAGCAAACAGCTTTACTTGAAAGCCCAATGTTTTGTATTACATACGTCTCAATATCTCATGAATAAACATTTTCCATTGTATCCATAAATACATGACATCTCGATTTAAGAGATTTGAGATTTAACACACCATCTCAACTCTTACATCACAAGAAAGAAAAGAAAATGTGTTTTTGATTGGTGTAGATTTCTTTTGTGCAATTGAAAAATGTGATTGTATACAGTTCTTTTTTATAAATATTGACACAGTTAACATCCCATCATGCTTGTGGCTTATGTGAAAATGCTGAGCCAGCCTAGTTGACCACAATTTTGAATCAAGGTGGCAAGAGGAAAAGATTTAAATGACTTTGAAAGACGGTTCCTAATTAGGTCTCTTCCAGGATGACAATGCCCTCATTCACAGGGGTCACTGAATGGCTTGATGAGTATGAAAATAATATGAATCATACAGTGGGTATAGAAAAGAATCACCCACCCTGTAAAATAATCACATTTTGTTGTTCTGCAGCCTGAAATGAAAACGGACAGACACAGTTTTTGTTTCATTCAGCTGGATTTACAACTTATAACATCCAAGTGAAAGATATAATACCAACTTGTCAGGAAAAAAAAATTACAAATTAAAAAACAGAATCACTGAGTTGGAAAAAGAATCATCCCCCTCCTAACAATGACTTGAAAACCCAACCAGGTGTAGTTAATCACCTTCTCAATAGCACACAAAGCCAATTGACTTTCAACTGTGATCAGCTGTGGTCACAGTTGATCAGCTGTGGTCACAGTTTAATTTTGATTAGCTCAGCATGAAACAAGCTTTTCCTGAAGCATTTCAGTCCTTGGTAGTGCAACTGAAGACAACAATCAACTATGGGTGGCCAGGCATTTTCAAAAGATCTCTGGGATAAAGTTGTGGACAGTCACAAGTCAGGAGATGGATACAAAAAAATTTCAAAGGCTTTATCAGTGCCTAGAAGCACAGTGAAGTCTATTATTAAGAAGTGGAAGGTATTTGGTACAACACAGACCCTCCCTGGGTCAGGACATCGCTCCAAACTGGATGAAAGAGCCAGGAGGAAACTGGTCAGAGAGGCTACCAAGAGGCCTACAGCAACTCTGAAGCAGTTGCAGGAATTCATGACAAAGAGTGGTCATTGTGTGCAACAACAATATCACAAATTCTCTACAAATGTGGCTTGTATGGGAGGGTTGCAAGAAAAAAGCCACTCCTCAAGAAAGGCCACATGCAGTCACGACTGAGCTTTGCCAAAATGCACCTTGAAGATTCTAAGGCCACGTGGAAAAGGTGTTATGGTCAGATGAGACTAAAATTGAATTGTTTGGCCTCAACGCCAAACGATATGTCTGGCGAAAATCCAATACAGCTCACCATCCAAATAACACCATTCCTACAGTAAAGCATGGAGGTGGTAATATCATGTTATGGGGTTGTTTCTCTGCAGCAGGGACTGGAGCACTTGTCAGGATAGAAGGAAAAATGGATGGGGCAAAATACTGTCAAATTCTTGAGGAAAATCTGCTGCTCTCTGCCAGAA
>JACXGI010000225.1:80811-167501 GCA_016801175.1 Esox masquinongy | reverse complement strand
TTGCATTGTTTTAGTGGAATTACTAGCTATATATGATAACTTGATATAACGGTATGGTAGCCAGTGGTCAAATGTGCGCCTATGCTGTGTTGTGTAGAGTGTCACTGTGAATATAACCATCCAAAGGAAGACTGGACACATCCCTGTTCTAATCTCCACCTCTTTCAGATATGGCACATGTAGGGAATTCCAAAGGAAAGAAAGGCACCCCCTATTCAAGACACCCCATAAAATTTTTTTAGAAATCCTCAGAGTTCAAAAAGGAAGGGACTGCCATCTAGTGGTGGCTTTTGGAGGTACAATATGACAGAATAAGTTCAATGACCCCATATGGGCATTTTCAATGATTTTCAGAATGTTTGAGAAAAAATTTGATGTGGACAAGATAAAAAAAAAAAAAGGCCGGGTTCATTTTATTATTTTATAAATTCAAAACCATTCAACTTGTACTTATTCTGAACCCCTGGGGGTATACAAATGTAATATAAAACAGGCTACCTATTATATTTTACTATTTTATTTCAATTTATAACCAAAATATGTGCTCATGCGTTTTTCCATTTTTCTGACTATTTCACATTATTATTCATGTAAGTGTCTCAAAAAAAATTGTTTTCAATACATCCTCCATGTAGCTGAGGGTCTGCAGAATCCCAGAATACAAAGCACTTCCTTCTACTATAAAGGATGACCATTTTAGAAGCCAAAATGTCAAGGTAGTGACAGGCGGACTTTAAAACCCTAGCCCTTTAAGGGTTTAAGAAGCTACAGGTGTGGGAAATTCACCTTTAATTGTCATTTTCACCTGTGTGTGTCATCTTGTGTCTGTAACAAGGCCAAACATTCAAGGGTATGTAAACTTTTGATCAGGGCCATTTGGGTGATTTCTGGTATCATTATGATTTAAAATAGACCTAAACAACGTGATAATGGCTTCATATGATCACTATCCTTAAATAAAAGACAGTTTTTTTGCATGATCAGTCATATTTTCAAAATCAGTGCCAACATTTCACAATTTTTACCAGGGTATGCAAATTTATGAGCACAACTGTATATTCCTCTACTTCGGTTACTTTACTCTCCGGTTTTTAAATCTGAAAAAATTACAAAAATATCTCTAACCAAACTTACGATGCTGCAACTGGAGTAACCATACCAACAGGATTTTTTGCTACTTTTACACAAACATGGATATCAGCTTTCAAAGACTTTGCATACATTATGATCGTATGATTGTTTAAAGTTTGTTGTATCAATGTACCAGCCAAAAATTATTTTGAAAGCATTAAAGCAAGCCCCAGTAACTTTACTTGTAAAGTTGAAATCTAGTTGTTGTTTGTTATTCCTGCTGCTTGTTCCTGCAGTTGGTGCCTTTTGTTTCTCTTTTACTTTGAGTTTATTAAATTACCTTTTGCCTTTTTGAAACCTCTGCGCCTGTGTACTTCTACCCATGCTCAACCGTGACACTGCTACTGAATCAAACCTGGACACTGCCTACAAACAGACAAATGATCTATGAATATGCTACATACTCTCACACTCTAATTAGAACTTGCCCTTTGGGACAGATCTAGGAACAGCTAATGCTCTCCAAATGCTGACTTCCTCCATTGTAAAAATAACCCTACTGATGCACTATTAGCAAGGTTAATTTTTGTACTGTTTTGTTTGTTAAATAATTTGGCCTGGGATGATCTAGATGCTGAAACTGCTGACAATGGAACACACAGCTGTGTGAGCGGCTGCTATTGTAAATGCATACCTGTCCCATCTCCTCTTCACTGTCCTATCATATATCACTAAATACACTGCTCAAAACAATTAAGGGACCTCTTAAATCACACATCGGGTCTTGATGAACGAAATACTTTAAAGATAAAAAACTTTACTGTACATTGTGTAATTCGTTGAGAACAACAAGACATAACAACGGTCAATGGAAATCAAAATCACCAACCGATTGAAGGCTGGATTCAAACTCACATCGAAAATCAAAGTTAACAATTAAAATCACAGGCATTTCCAACTTGCGTGAATTTCATCATGGCAGCTCATAATGTGACTCAGTAGTGTGTATGGCCCCCACGTGCCTGTATGATGAGACAGCGGATGGTGTCCTGGGGGATCTCACCCAGACCTGGATCAGGGCGTCAGTGAGCTCCTGGACAGTCTGTGGCGCTACCTGGCGGTGTTGGATGCACTGATACATAACATCCCAGGGGTTCTCAATTGAAATCAGGTCTGGGGAACGTGAGGACCAGTCAATGGTATTAATGCCTTCGTCATCCAGGAATTGCCTACACACCCTGGCCACATGAGGCAGAGCATTGCCCTGAAACAGGAGGAACCCAGGGCCCACTGCACCAGCGTAAGATCTGATGGTGGGTCTGAGGATTTCTTCCCAGTACCTACCAGCAGTCATGGTACCTTTGGCTAGCACGGGAGGTCTGTGTGACCCTCCAAGGATGTGCCTCCCCAGACCATCACTGACCAACCGCCAAACCGGTCATGCTGGATGATGTTGCAGGCAGCATAACGTTCACCACAGCATCTCCAGACTCTTTCACGTCTGTCACATGTGCTCAGTGTGAACCTGCTCTCATCTGTGAAGAGAACGGGGCACCAATGGCGGACCTGCCAATTCTGGTGTTCTCTGGCGATTGCCAATCGAGCTGCATGGTGGTGGGCGATGAGCACAAGTCCCACTAGAGGACGTCGGACCCTCATGCCACCCTCATGGAGTCTGTTTCTGTTAGTTTGGTCACAAACATGCACACCAGTTGCCCGCTGGAGGTCAATTTGTAGGGCTCTGGCAGTGCTCCTCCTGTTCCTCCTCGCACATAGGAGCAGATACCGGTCCTGCTGCAGGCTGATACCCTTATACGGCCCTGTACAGCTCTCCTAGTGTAATGACCCGTCTCCAGGTATCTCCTCCATGCTCTTGAGACTGTCCTGGGAGACACAGCAAACCGTCTTGCAACGGCACGTATGGATGTGTCATCCTAGAGGAGCTGGACTACCTGTACAACCTGAATGGGCTGTAGGTACCGCCTCATGCTACCAGTAGTGACAAGGACACCAGCAAAATACAAAACTAGAGAAGATCAGTCAGGAAGGATAAGGAGAGAGCAATTGTCTGTGGCCACCACCTGCAAAACCATTCCCTTTTTGGGGGTTGTCTTGCTGCTGCCTCTCCAGTGCACCTGTTGTCACTTTCATTTGCACCAAAACAGGTGACATTGATTCCCAATCGCTTATGCTTCCTAACTGGACAGATTGATATCCTTGTAGTTTAATTGACTTGGTGTTATACTGTGATGATTACGTGATTTTTTGAGCAGTGTATATTTATGTCAGGTCCTGGCTGGGGGCCTCTAGGCATCTCTATGTGCCCGGGGGTCACAGTCAGGGCCTGATCGCGGAGTTGCCTCCAGGCATCTCTGCGCTACTGTTTTCTTTTCTCCCCAATTAGAGACAGCTGCACCTTGTTTCTCTAATTGGGGACCCTATTTAAGTGGCCCTTTGAGTCCATTAGTTTGGTTGCTTTTGTTGTGTACCTCTCCTTTTGTTGTTTTTGTTGCTGGACAAAAACATTAAAAGTAATGATTCCCTTCCACTGCTCTGTGCCTTGTGTCCTACGTGCCCTTCACCATGACAGAATGAACCACCGAACAAGGACCAAGCGGAGCTGGACTATGGGGGAACTCCTCGGAGGGAAGGAGCTTGTCTCCAAGGAGGAGTACCTCTATGGCCTGGCCCTGGATCCAGCCCGGGATCCAGGGCAGAAGTGATCCCGGCGGGCACCGCATTGGCGCCCGAACACAGAAGCCCAGAAGACCTCCCTTATGTTTTTTGGTGGGAGCTATAGTGGCTGGAGGGGCAAGAAGTAGAGCCCCTGCCGTCCCTCTTGTGGGAACTCGTTGAGGAGCCCCTGCAGCCCTGGCAATTTACATGCGTATTTATTAATTTATTTACCTATTAATGTGTGTATTTAACTCCATATTTTGAATTATGACAGCTTTGGTCTTCTATTCACTACTCAAATATTGATCAAACTACAAAAGTTTACTGTAACCCAAATAGAACTAGCAGCCCCTAGATGACCAAAACAGTCAATATACAACTTACTCTAAGTAGGAATAGCAAGTTACATATCTTAAATAGTTAACTACAGAGATATATAAAAGTCTAGTGGTGCCTCAAAGGTTAGTTTGGGATAACAACCAAATTAATCAATTCAGAAATTAATCATTAGTCACCATAACATTTCCAACTTGTGCAAAATGTATCTGTAACTGTTTTGAGAATGCTAATAAAACATCTCTGAATAATTCATTTCACCCGGGCTTTTGAAGGACTTGGGTATGTAATCTTAATATGATTTTCATATGATTATTAAATAATTTGATTATCAAAAGGAGCAATGTCAAAGTGAATGTTGCAAACAGTAATGCAGGAGCCGAATAGTGTTTTGACTGTTTTATTTTGCTTCACGTAAAGAAAAACAATCTCTGGAGTTTAAGGTGCACTTCCTCCCTCAGTCAAACCCAAACCCCTCAGAAATATCCTCCTCACATTTGGAAGATCAGGAAGCCACTGAAGGTGCTGAGGTTTTTGTGAGCATTACTGGTCACCTGGTAACCAGATGGTAGCACCAGGTAAACCTTGTCTCCCTTGACCAGCTGCAAGGTGATCCCGTTGGACGCAAAGTCCTCGTTGTCTCCTTTGTCCTGGTATTCATAGACCAGCGCTACCTCTTCATGGTTCTTGTAAAGAGCCACCCCGATATTGACTTCTTTAGCCCAGGAATAGGAGGTGAAGGTGAAGAAGTACACACCTTTTACTGGGGCTGTGAAAGAACCTGTGGGCAAGAAAAAGCATATGAAGAAACAAATGTTCAGAGGAAATACAATACTACCATTTTAGTAACACTAATAAGGTACCATTTGTAAAGGCTCTATAAACAGTTTATGCAACACAGTCTCCTAAATATGAACATGCAGCTATACACAATAGTATGGATTGCCAATTACATGTTCTGGTTCATATAAGTTATATATGCAGAGTCTGTTGGTGACATCGACTCCCATGTGCAGATGTATGCGGAGAGAAGTGCTACACTACAAAAAGTACTTAAGGGTTAAATTTTGCTACTACTACGTGTGGTTAAGGTTAGGATTGAGCTTAGGTGTAAGGTTAAACAACAAAAAATGGTTAAGGTAAGATAACGTTTCCGGTGTGGTTAAGGCTAGAGATAAGGTTACCAAAATAATATTGAGCATCTTTCTTCCCAAGCATTGGCGTCTGAGTTGGTAGCATTTTCTCCCAACCACGATCCCCAACCACGACTCCCTAGCAAAACTTTACTTAATTTAAAGCTACGTGTGTACCACTGCCTAGATAGCAGCGGACCCTGCTGTCAAAATGTACACATATGCACTTAGAACAGAGAACTGTACTATCGTTGTGCCATAAATGTATCCAATATGCGTCTACCCTGGGTTTATAATGACACTGTCAATGGTTATTTAAGCATGTTATAAACCATTTACAAGTTACAAATGCATTTGTCAGACTAGATTGATACTTGTCAGTGCTTGCCAAATTGTAAAGTAGACAATATTTACCTCTAGTTACTAACCTTGTATAAATGCAGTTACAAAGAACTCTTATGTACCTCATTCTCAGTGGTTGCATAGTTGAAAAATACAGTTTGAAGTTATTACCATCAACATTATTTTGTCACCACTAGAAAATGGCACCAAAACATTAGGTTATGTACCGTGGTGATTTTAGAAATGGTGGGGCCGTATGGTGGGGCAGTAATTATGGGGTAGGGGAATAACCCTGATTAAATATTCCCAGTAAAACATTTTAAGCTCTATGCAAATTAAAGTTAACACTTCTAGTTGCTCAAATGTAAAGGTTTCTGAGATAAAATGAAGACCAACGGCACCACCAGCATTGATCACTCTTATTTGTAACTTCCTAAAGGAAAAGACCTGAGTAATTAGAAGAATAAACAGTGTTCAGTACATTTCAACCACAATTCCTATCGGGAAAAAATATGATTTCTGGCTTATAGTATGGGTTCATAAAAAATGTAAAATCAGACATAGTGTAAGAATTGGGTTAACTATTAGGTGTACTGTAGCCTAGGCATTAACGGTTAGACGTTAGGGCGTGGTTAAATTTAGGCATAAATGTTAGGTTAAGGTTAGGTCTTAGGTGTCCACAGCAATACAAAAACAAGTGTGTCTATGTAAAGCAACATTCAAAATACAGAAATACACTTATTACCTCATAATAGGGTCCCCATAAAAATAAAATGCTTGATTAGACACAATACATATAATGAGCACACCACCCATACATGGGAATGCATCTCTAACAATGATCACTATCGCTCAAAAGTTTTGGGTCACTTAGAAATGTCCTTGTTATCCATGAAAATATACATGAAATGAGTTTGAATAGAAAAAGTAGCAAAATGAATAGGAAATATAGCTTTTTAATTTAAATAATAATTGTGTCCATTGTCAAAGAATCTTACAAGAATCCTACAATCCTACTTTTTCAAAGAATCATACAATTGCCGCAATTACAGCCTTACAGACCTTTGGCATTCTAGTTGTCAGTTTGTTGAGGTAATCTGAAGAGATTTTACCCCATGCTTCCTAAAGCACCTCCCACAAGTTGGATTGGCTTGATGGACAATTCTTACTGACCATACTATCAAGCTGCTCCCTCAACAGGTCAATAGGTTGGAGATCCAGTGAATGTGCTGGCCACTCCATTATAGACAGAATACCAGCTGACTGCTTCTTCCCTAAATACTTCTTGCATAGTATGGAGCTGTGCTTTAGGTCATTGTCCTGTTGTAGGAGGAAACTTTTTCCAGTCAAGCGCCGTCCACAGGATATGGCATGACGTTGCAAAATGGAGTGATTGCCTTCCTTCTTCAAGATCCCTTTTACCTTGTACAAATCTCCCATTTTACCATCACCAAATCACCCCCAGGCCATCACATTGCCTCCATCATGCTTGACAGATGGGTGTCAAGCACTCCTCCAGCATCTTTTCATTTGGTCTGCAGCTCACAAATGTTCTTCTTTGTGATCCAAACACCTAAAACTTGCCTGTCTATAACACTTTTTTCCAATCTTCCTCTGTCTAGTGTCAGTGTTCTTTTGGCCATCTTAATCTTTTCTTTTTATTAGCCAGTTTGAGATATAATAACTTATAATAATAATAATTAATTACATTTGTAGAGCACTTTTCTTTATTCAGAATAATCTCGAAGTGCATTAAATAAATTTAAAAAAATAATATATATATATGACCTTGAGACTGGTGTTTTGCGAGAACTACTGAATGAAGCTACCCAATGAGGACCTGTAAGGTGTCTGTTTCACAAACTAGGCACTCTTATGTATCTGTCCTCTTGATCAGTTGTGCGCTGGGGCCTTCCACTCTTCTTTCTATTCTGGTTAGAGACAGTTTTTGCTGTTCTGTGAAGGGAGTAGTTTACAGCGTTGTTTCTTGGCAATTTCTCACATGAAATAGCCTTAATTTCTCAGAAAAATAATAGACTGATTAGTTTCAGAAGAAAGTTCTTTGTTTCTGGCCATTTTGAGCCTGTAATCGAACCCACAATTGCTGATGCTCCAGACAATCAACTAGTCTAAAGAAGGCTGTTTTTTTGCTTCTTTCATCAGCACAAAAGTTTTCAGCTCTGCTAACATAATCGCAAAAGGGTTTTCTCATGGTCAATTAGCCTTTTAAAATGATCAACTTCGATTAGCAAACACAGCGTGCCATAGTAACACAGGAGTGAAGGTTGCTGATAATGGGCCTCTGTACACCTATGTAGATATTCCATTAAGTCATCCATTTCCAGCTACAGTAATCATTTACAACATTAACAATGTCTACATTGTATTTCAGATTGATTGATCAGATTGATGTTATTTTAATGACAAAAAACATGCTTTTCTTTAAAAAACATTTGTGAGTAAACCACAGACTTTTGAACGGTATTGTATATTATTATTACTGTTAAATTAGGTATATATACAAACTGACCTGTACTGGAGCTGTAGGCGTTACCGATGTTGGTTGTGACATGTCTGTGGACAAGGTTGGTGGCTGCGGTGAAGGGCCCGGTGTGGCCGTAACCCTGGCTGTCCTGGCTTGGAGGTCTCAGGGCAGCTGAGAAGGCCACACCTACAGCTGAGCACATTCGAAAATGAAAGACTTGAGTGGAATTTATAGGATTTAAACTTTACATTTTTAAAATTGACCTCATTTGTTTTTGCCAGTAGTGACTAAAGTTTCTATAATCTCTATATAATTTTTTTTACAGTTTCTTCGGGCCAATAGACTATACTTTCAGGTTGTGGAACTGGGTAACATGTTTTGTAAACTACTGAACTTCCCTTCAACCTTTAATATTGGATTGGACTTGCAAGAAAATTATACATCTGGTTAATTTTACACTTATATAACACTTTTAAAAACACAAATACAATATTTTAAAAAAGCAGAAGATACTTACAGTTCTGTGACTTTTTCAGTTCCATAACATCTTTCTGGAGTTGCTTCACTATGGCAGACAGCTGAGAGAAATGACGAATTAAGCCATCGTGATCATTAATGTGGTGCTGTTTGATGGAACCATTTGCCTGCCCAAAAGGCAGGCATCCGAGCACAATCAGCTGGAGAGAAATTATCTTCATCATTATCTTCATCTGAACTTCCAAGCGTCTGTGTAGCTACTTTTTATAAGGGATGGGATGGTTGAAATGTTGCGATCAGACCAAATGTGACAATATAAATGGACATATACAGTATTATGATATATTAATCATTGACTTATGTCAATACCATCACTGACTTATAAACAGTTAAATAATGAGTCAATGATTTTCTGCCCTCAGAACAAATATACATAACACATACAATATGACCAGAGAGATAAAAATGTTGTATTAGAAACTACTTGGGAAAATGACCAGCTGGGAACCATAGACTTATTTGTAAGTAGAGGCTAAGCCTTCAGTGATATTCAGTCCTGTTGTTGGTCCACCACATTACACCAGATGGTAAAACTAGGGTCAACCCTATGTTCCAACAGCTCAACCCTATAACGGATGGTAACTTAGGGCTGAGGGAAAATATAACTGAGCAAGTCTTCCAAAACACCTGCTTCAGTAGTTGACACATCTGACTCCAGTTCTCTGTCCCATTTCTCTCTGCTTTCTCCCAAAGTGTTCCCTGGTCACAGATTTAAAATGAAATCTTTGATAAGAAATATCGTAAAAAAGTATTGAACAGGTGCATGCAAGAGGAAGATGTTACTGGAATGGATTTTGTGATTCTTGTCTTACATCTTGTTTCTCCACTTCTCAGTGGGAGTCATGCATTAGAGTGAAGACTGAGAACAATATAGATCTAGAGGCTCCTCAAGGTATACAGTGGTTCTCCAAAGTATTCACCCTCCTTGGACATTCCATCATATTGGAAAAGAGTTTTTGCCACTTGTCAACACAAAAAAGTCTATGTCAAAGTTACAAACAAATTCTTCTAAATTAATTACAAATACAAACAAAATAATTCTGTGAAGCCCCTGTCTATAGTTTCAGTATGCAGTGACTCCCATCTCAACCTTGTAACTCCTTTAGACTGGACATACAGTAGGCCTCTAGGACGCCTCTGTGACTAGTGCTCTTCTCGCCAGGATAGGTTTTGAGGACGTCTGTTCTATACAGATTTACAGGTGTGCCATTTTCTCTCCATTTCTTAATAATGGACTTTACTGTGCTCTGGGGATATTCAACGCCTTGGAAATGTTCTTACAGTATATCCTATCCCCAATTGATTATTATGGTTTAGCTTTGAATGTTCCTTTTGTCCTCAGGATGTTGTTTTTATTAGAAATTGTACTAACCAACTTTGGGATGTCCCAGAGACAGGTATATTTAACTAGATATAATGTGAAACACAGGTTGTGGTAGACAGCTGGTAAAACCACACTTCATTCAGTGTGGTTGTGTCATAGAAAAGGGGTTAAGTACTTATACAAAAAATTATTTTCTGTTTTCTCTTTGTAATTAATTCAGAATAATGTGCAGATTTTATTTTTCACTTAGAGATTATAGATTGTTTTTTGTTGATCAGTGACAAAAACACCTGATTATTTATATTTTGATTTCATGTTGTAACACAAAATGTGTTTAAATAAAAGTCCAAGGGGGGTGAATACATTTGAGAGAAAAAATATTTATTTCGGAATTTTATTGTATTAAATCATATGGTCCAGAAATATTACACATTTGTACTCTGCCTGGCTCATGTTGTTGGTAACACTTCATCTATATTACCTGGGCTAAATGTTGTTTTCCAGATAAAATAAAGTATAAAATGTGGAGAAAATGGGAAGTTAATGATGAAACGTTGATGTCTAAGCTGGTGTCAGGTAGATCATTTGTTATCTGTATTTTTGAATTTGAAAAAGCATTTGAAAAAAGTACTATCTGAACCTATGCCATGTTTCAAAGTCCTCAAGCTTATAACAATATTTAAAGTAGATTACAAGTAGGTATGATAAGGTAAACTTTTGTTTACCTTATCATACCTACTTGTTTGAAGAAGTTAAACAATGTTTGCAATAACGGACCAGAACTAACCCAAGTCAAATACTTATTTTCTGTGTTAAGATAAATAGCAGAGGTAATCATCATGTTTGATAAAGTATCTTGATCATTGCTGCATCTCATGATTATGATTCATGTGATCACCATTGCCATAGCCCCAATTACCTCCATTTCATCCCAGTTCTGTTGATTACATGCAAGAGACCAAATCAAATTACACAGATTTCCAGACTTGTTTATTAGTAGCAGTAATGTACATATGGAACAACAAAAGGGAATCATGGGTAATGTGTTGCCTCTGACACTAGGGTGCAACTATAACCACACCAATGCACATTTATAGGGGCAGATATCCATGAGAAGTATATTATCTCAATACCTTATGGTGACCTGAAATGATTTTGTAGGTAAAATAATTATTAAGCCTATTCAAGGGCAAGGTGGAGGTACTTCTATCAGTACAGGTACATATTCAGTCCTCTATGGTATATATGTCCACAATGGAGGCGGGTGCTCCAAGTAGTGTTGACAAAAAAAAGAAATGAAAAAAATAAGTGAGATGTGAAGAGAGTGGAGTTTGTTCTAGGCAGACCATAGCTTGGGCCTTGCATGCACAGACTTAAGAACACAGACAAGGAAGAGTCCCAACACTAATTCATTTCCCCTGAATAGTCAGTGAACACATTTTATTCCCCGCTGCAACTTTAAGGGTTAAGTAGCAGATACACTTGGGCACAGACCTAGTATCAACAAGCATATCTTCCTGGTACCTAGATGTTACACATCAGGGAACACTGCAATTCTAACCATAGATAAGGGTAAATGGGTAAACATAACAGGGTAACCAATAGGGCCTAATAGGATTATAGTACAGTTTAGTAACACCGTGGCATAAATATTGTTTGAGATTACACCATGGCATATAGTGGGATATCTTCACTAGCTAAAAAATCTAAAAAATCATGCTTATGTCTAAAACCTTAACATTTCATTTTTGAACTAACCACACTTCGGACTTTATGCTTAAACCTAACCTTAAATTAAAACCAAAAATAAAATGAATTTGTCCGATATAGCTGAGTTTGACTTTTGTGTCTGTGGAATCTTATAATGCACTCTATAATGCACACCTCCCTGTGTTGAGATACTGACAGGCAAATTTGAAACAAACAAGGACTTCCTCTGTCTGTACTGTCAGTAAAGCCTTGTCTTTCATGATAATATCAACTATTATACGAACTACTTGTTTAGGAGTGTTTCTAAGTGCAATAATCCCCCCAAAAGAAATGTGTCTTTAAAAGGACAACTAGTTCATAATAAGCCACATTTAAACATAGTGTACTGTATCAAGGCTTCACAGGATGACAAAAGATTTAAATGATTTAATGAGAAAAATACTCCATCAAACTAAGTCTTTATTGAGTGTTCACAAATATTTTGGCCATCATTATGGGGTGTGGTGCATACACACAGTACCTCTGAGCAACCTCACACGCTCACATTACATTCATTACACTCTTTGAACCGTGTGAGAAAATGTGATGTTGTGTGACCTCAAAATGTCACTGTAGAGCTGTTACACAATCTGAGGATGCACACCATAATACTCTATTAAGTCTATATAAAAAAATCTAATCTCTCCCGACATTATTACTTCACTGAAGAGAATCTGTCGAGATTTATTTAGTCCAAACGCCAAGTTTATCTGTAATCACTGATTTTGAAGTCTTTAGTCAAACATTACAAAGTTCAGATAAATTTAGCCACCACAAGCAAAGGTTTTTATCCATACCTCCTGAAATAAACAAAGTATTGTCTTTGTAATTCAAACGTGAATTAGGCAAAAAAATAAACCTGGTCACACACCATGATTCCTTGATTTTTTGCTAGCAGTGCCAAATGTTTTAATAAAACTGAATAATGTACTACATTTTTCTTGGCCCATAGACTTCTTTCAAGGGTAGCAAACATCAAACATCAAGTTTTAAAAGAAAGACAACTTCTCTTTTAGTAAGTTTGTGATTTTTAGAATAATTGAATTCTGTCTTAATAGATAGACACACAGCCTAATGTATTACCACACACCATTGGCCTTATTGTGAAGACAGAAATATTGCTCTCATTTTCAAAACAACGAAACCAGCAGCCTGAATAAGAGTCTTCTGCTGAATCAAACCTGCACAGTGCCTATATACAGACAAATGATCTATGTACATGCTACATACTCTCACACTCTAATTAGAACTTGCCCTTTGGGACAAATCTAGGAACAGCTTATGCTCTCCAAACGATGATATTCGCACTAGGAGAAAATAACACCACTGTTGCACCATTGGCCAGTTTTGTTTATTAAATCATTTGGCCTGGGATGATCTAGCGGCTGAAACTGCTGACACTGGAACACACACAGCTATGTGAGCGTACATTGTTATTCTACTACACCCTCCCTCATCTCCTGTTCACTGTTCTATTGAATGATACCAAATACATAAAAAAAAACATTATAATGGCGTAAGACAGCTGAATTCTTACAAATTGTAGAATTGAATAAGAAAAAAAACACTGACAAACCAGCACACAATCTGGCCACTTTCATTTGAAACAGTTGTGTTTGGACCAGCTGGGTGTAACTCGAACTACTGTGAAAAACCAAGTGGGATATTTTTTGGTTGAGTTCTCGATAATCTGTTATTTCCTCAACACAGGAGGCAACAGGAAGGAATTGGACACAAACTGTTTAAAAAATAGTAAAAAAGTAGCATGGGTGTAATAAGGTATTCAACTCAGTTGCTTATGGGACTCTTCCAGTCAGCTTAAACTGCAGTCATGTCACTTACATGAGACATCCATACATTCCATGATACATATATCTGTGCAAACATGTTTTTCTTTATAAAGGAGGGATGATTAATTAAACTGATTGATGACGGAATTCATACTCATCCATAGACACTGAAGACAAACAGGCAGACTATGATAAACTATACCAGGGAACAATCTTTGTACAACCTCCTTTGCCTCAGCTAGCCTCTTGTTCCTGACTATTTGGAAACAAGACCCCCTTATGCAAAGACCCACAAAATGACACTACACATAACTCCTGAGCTTACGGTATGAATAACGCATCTTCCGTCGTCACCAGAGATTCTGAACACAACGAGGTGACAGAAAATATATTTTCCTTTACCTTATTACTATAGAGTAAAAAGGATGGTCATATATACAGATAAAATATAAAACAAGCATTAGTGTGTGAGTGGGGTTGTTGAGCACTAGATTCAGTATTTGAGGTAAATTTGGATGTAAATTCAACTCATGCTGTTAACACTTTGTATCAATGCTACATCACAAACCAAGGCTAATATTCACAGAGTTGCCAGTGACAAAAACACATTATGGGTTAATTACACAAATCTAACAGCTCTCTGTCCTTTGAAATTAAGTTCTGGCTTGAAGTGAACCTGGGAGTTGACAAACCTGATGAAGGCCGGCGGGGTGGTGTCATATGGAGAATATACCACAGCTAAGGGCTATTTGTAGAAACACAATAACGATCTGACCCAGTCATTGGCTGTGGCATATTGGCTCAATGGCACAAATCCCAGAGGCACTTTATTATTACTTATAAACTGGTTACCAATGTAGACAGAACAGTAACATGTCACACCAGCATTCAACTTTCAGAGATCAAACCACCCATTTTATAACGTAGTTATAGTGTACATATTTTGTAGTGTACATATCTATGATGTATTCAAAGTATCACGCCATACTATTAATAATGCATTCGTTATGCATTGACCTACAATGCATTTGTGTGGCAATCATTTTCTTCCCAGTGTGCACTTCAGCGTTGTGACTTGCCCAGTCCATTGTTCCATTTTAACACTTGTTAATGATTTAGCAGATGTTCTCATCCAGGGTGACTTACAGGAGAAATTGGGTCGAAGTGACTTATTGAGGGGCACAACGACAGATTCATTTACCTGTTTGATTTCAGTTGGCCCAATACTGTACCTACTGGGCTATCTGCTGGCTTCTATTGACTACTGACTTCCTGTAGCAACCATACAATATGAAGAAGAGAACTTAAACGTGGTTAGGGTATGCTTCGTATCTTAGTCTGCCTGAATGACTTATCGATCAATGAGGAAATAAAATGACGGCCTCTCTGTCTTTTCCAGGGGGATAAGGTGCTAGATTTGACCTTCTTGATGCCAGACCTCAACAATGTAATGTACAAAAGTTTGTTTGTGTGCGTGTGTGTGTGTGTGTGTGTGTGTGTTTGAGGTCACTCTGAGATAATTCATAACCAATGAATAGCATCCTACAGAAACAATTCTGCAATGTGTGTGTTTACATGCATGTACATGAGTGGGCCTAGTTTGGAAAGGTCAGGCGGCAGGGTTGTAAGCTACAAAGTGATATTTCGGCTGTCGGCTAGGATGAGGGCTTTTGTTGGAGACAAGGTTTAGGGTTAGGGTCTGAAGGAAGTTCCAGTGTTAAGGGGTTAAAGTTTAGACTACCATTAGGGAGTGTGGAGAGGGTTTGGAGATTGGGCTTGGATTAGGGTTTTGAGGCTATGAAAAAGCAGAGATTTTAGAACACTCTCTTATGTACAACAACAGTCCAACACAGAAAGAAAGAGGAATAGAGGGTAGAGTGAATCACTCCCTTTAAACATGCCCGTTCATTACCCCGGGACATTCCCACACCTCCTTCATCCTGCCTCACCTCCCTGACCGTTCAGAGCTCACTGATACAGCGAGTCTCTTTCAAAACGCATCACTCAGTTCATTCCAGAAAAACCTGAAACATTGCTGTCCTCTGAACAGTAGTAACAAGAAGTGGACTGAAGTGTTGTTTATTCCCACTTAGTCTTCAGTTGCCTCAAGTCCTTTTTGTCCCTCTTTCATGATTGTGTCTAGTCCATTTTTTGTTAATGTGTCGTTGTTGTTTTTTTTCCTGGGACTAGTGTGTGTTTTCTCTCCTTCGGGGTAATGCGTGTGTGTTAAAGGTGTGTGTTGGTGTGGATGTGCGCGATGGGGTCGGAATGTGTCACTTTCCTTCTCGCCCGACTCCGACAGCGCCGGCACTAAAACAACACACTTTGTCTCCTAGACTTCCCCTGGGCTGAGAGAGAGTTAGAGAGAGAGAGAAAGAGTGAGAGGGAAAACAAGAGGTGGGGAAAGGGGGAGAGAGAAGAACACGGTTAAGACAGTGAACATAAAGGGACTAAACAAAAGTGAGAGCGGTATCATATTTTCATGGTTCAAAATCTGAAAATGACATACAGAAACTACCACCACTCCACAACGAGAGAATCAACACTTCAATGCCTGAAATACTATCCCAAAAGTATGTGTGTGTGTGAAAAATGTAATGTGAAATATTAAAGTACATTCACAAACAGGTGTCAAGGATTAAAATACAGCTTGTAATTTATTTTTGATTTCATATTAATGTGTATCCCCAAACATACATTTTTCAAAGGTGCACAGTTTAGAATTCTGCCTATAACTTTTACAAGACTTAATTTTGACACGACTTGTCTGCCCCTTGTCTTCCCTTACTGAATGCAACCGGAATAGTATTCGTTCGTTTAGGCTAGTTTAGAGTGTACTTTGAGAATCTAAAGCGAGTATAAGAATTTTCTTTTTAAACATAAACTTAAAACATTAATCGCAAATGTCTTCTGGTAATTTATGGTATTAGTTTTGTAGTTTTGTACTGTATTGTATACAGTTCATAAAAAAAAAAACATAGATTTTTATTTTGAGTTACCACTTATCCTCAGACAGCTCCTTGCCATTAGTTTGACATGCACAAAGTAGAAAAACACAAAACCCATGCAAACACTCTCACAAATACACACAAATGCACACACACACTGCATCCTGTGGTCACACAAACTTACAGACAATACACAAACAGCTACAGCTCCCTCTGCAGGAACCTGAACAGAACTGCAAATAGAAAGAAATTCAAATGTCTCCTCTCTTTACTATCCTACCCAGAATTCACTCTGTTTTGACCTTGCCTGCTGACGCCACTGAAACATGGGAGATTTCTGTCTCACGAAAACAAGAGATTGACGACAAAAGCTAGGACAATGCACAAGACAAACCGAAATGGTTGGCCAAAGAGTTACAGACAAGGATTCATGGATGAAATAGAACATTTTAGGGGAACTCTGGTGTGAATGAGAAGGAAAAAAGCAGAAACATAAATAGGTAATGTGTTTTTTAGGAAATATAAAGGGATGTAACTGTGTGTGTGTGCGTGCGTGTGCGTGTGTGTGCGCGTGTGCGTGTGCGTGTGCGTGTGTGTGTGTGTGTGTGAAAATGAGAGAGAGAGAGAGAGAGAGAGAAGGTGCACGCAGTTTATTAGACGTGGATAGATTTGTAGTTAATTTGTAGCGGACACCAGGATTGAGGTCCATTCCATTTCAGTCAAAAGGTGAACCATACAAGAATTCAAACACCTCATTGAAAAGAATTGGAAAAAAAAATGTTCTTATTACTTAACTGGAATAAAATTGACTGAAATCAAAACGGAATCGACAGCAACCCTGAGGCACACAAACGATGAACAAGATACAGACAGAAATGTGAATTGAAAGAGAGGGAAATGATGACAGAGAGTTTATTTACCAGAAATGGGAGGGGCAACTCAGCCTGTCGAGGGAGACGAGAGGCCGTGGCTTTGAGCCCTGGGATTGGCTCCTTCTCTCTGGAAGTACTGTGAGGGGGCAGAGCCTAGCTTATGGCCCACCGCTTTTTAGGAGAGGGAGACGGGGGCGAAGGTGGTGGTAGCAGTGGTAGTGGGAGCACGCGAGAGAGACAAACAGGAAGACACAGAGAGAGCGAGAAAAGCAGAGGGGGAGAGGCACACAGGTGGAGGAAAGAGAGACAGAGAACAGGAATGGAAAGAACAGAGAAAGGGAGAAACAGTAAAAGAGTGATCGAGACAGAATCAGCTATCTCAGTAGAGATGGCAATAAGGCACAAGAGAGAGCTTGGTTTAGACTGCACTTTAAGAGGAGGAATGTGAACAAGCCAGGGCTCGGCGAATGAGGAGAATGCAAAGCCATTATGATAACGTTGCGACATGAGAAACACAGAAAGCAGAGATGGAGGCACAGAGAAACAGACAGAAAGGCAATGTACGTAAAGAGACATGTTGCAAAATAGACCCAAACATTTTGAGAGACGACTAAGCAACAAAAAGCCTGTTCTACTTGGCAAGTGGGAGTTTTACTTCCTCGAACAGGTACTGAAGGCAGAAATTAATGGGATAGGTTGACATGATGGAGTGGGCGGAGCCTGCATTTGAAACTAGCATAATGCCCTAAGAGGACATTTGAACAGGGTCTGTGAGTGTCCCCAGCCTAAACTCTAACCTCAACCCATATCCTTACCTTAATCGGTTTAAATGTAAACTTGACATTTACATAACTTCTGAGTCTATGAAACTAACTACTACTGGGTTGTGTGGTTGTCCCACCAAGCTACCTTATGATGACTGCACTAACTGTAAGTCTCTCTGGATAAGAGTGTTTGCTGAAGGACTAAAATGTAAGTGTAAAATGTAAACTTCAATTGAATGTCTTCAGCATTGGCATGTAAGCTCTTCCCTCTCCACTGAGTCAACCAATCACAGCATTACTTCAATTAGGGCAGATCTGGCGCCTGTACATATTTCTAAGTAAAACTCCAACCTTTTCTTCATGAGGCACTCCAGATTTTTTGCTAGTTTGTACTCCACCTACTGCCTACTCTATTTCTAGTCTACGAGTCCTTCCCTCTAGCATGGCTTTCTAAGCCCAGCAAAGCTCACCTGACTCTGGAAAGACTGAAGACCTCTTGCCCGGGTCTCTCTGGAGGTGGATGTTCTTCACCGAGAAGATGGACGCCGCTAAAACAACGGAGATTCTGGTTGATTGTCAGTGAGGGGCAGAGGCCAGTGAATATGGTTTATCACGTGTGGTTGATGTTGTGTGTTTTTGTCATAATTGCTATTTTTACTTAACACTCTAGGCATATATAAATATGATGCACACATAAAATGGGGGGATGAAACTCTTTAAGTGTTGTTATTCTTAAATGGTACAACATATGACTTTGACTTTGATATGTGTTGAAACAGCCAGAAAAAAAGGTGACAGCAATAGCAATTTTTTACAGCAATAGCAATTTTGACTTTACTGTCCCAATGATTATGGAGTGCACTGTATGTATACTGTGTATATATATACAGCTCTGGATATATAGCTCTGGATAAAATTAAGAGACCACTCCTAATTTTTCACCCACTGTGAAATTTGGTGGAGGATCAGTGATGATCTGGGGATGTTTTAGCAAGGCTGGAATCGGGCAGATTTGTCTTTGTGAAGGACGCATGAATCAAGCCAAGTACAAGGTTATCCTGGAAGAACACCTGCTTCCTTCTGCTCTGACAATGTTCCCCAACTCTGAGAATTGGTTTATCCAGCAGGACAATGCTCCATGCCACACAGCCAGGTCAATCAAGGTGTGGATGGGGGACCACCAGATCAAGACCCTGTCATGGCCAGCCCAATCTCTAGACCTGAACCCCATTAAAAAACCTCTGGAATTTGATCAAGAGAAAGATGGATGGTCATAAACCATCAAACAAAGTCGAGCTACTTGAATTTTTGTGCCAGGAGTGGCATAAAGTCACCCAACAGCAATGTGACAGACTGGTGGAGAGCATGCCAAGAAGCATGAAAGCTCTGATTAAAAATCAGGGTTATTCCACCAAATGTTGATTTCTGAACTCTTCCTAAGTTAAAACGTTAGTATTTTGTTGTTGAAAAATGAATATGAATTTGTTTTCTTTGCATTATTTGAGGTCTTAAAACAATGCATCTTCTTTTGGTTATTTTAAACAATAAAATGTCTCAGTTTCAACATTTGATAAGTTGTCTTTGTACTGTTTTCTTGGGTTATTTTTTGGTTATTTTGACCAGTTGGTATTTTCTACAAATAAATACTCTAAATGACAATATTTTTATTTGGAATTTGGGAGTAATGTTGTCAGTAGTTTACAGAATAAAACAAAACTTTTACACATACCTGTGAAACAAAACTGTTACACAAAACTGTTACACAAACACATACCTATGAATAGTAAAACCAGAGAAACTGATAATTTCGCAGTGGTCTCTTATATATACACACACACAGGCACAGTACATGCGGCAGGGGGGCGTTGTAAGAGCGGAGTCACTCACTGTCAGCCAGCGTCTGAACCTGCTCTCCCAAACTCCTAAAGTACGGATGTCTCAGAGCCTCCTCAGCCGACACACGCTTCATCGGATCAAACTGGAGAGACACACAGATGCAGAAATAAATAGAAATGAAAAGTGAAAAAGGGATGATGTTGGGAGACACAGAGAGACTGATATTGGGAGAGAGAAATATTGAAAGGTTTACAACCCAGTTTCCAAAAAAGTTGGGATGCTGCGTAAAATGCTAATCATTTATCCCTTACAGAGATTCATTCGGATTCTCTGAATCTTGTAATGATATTATGTACCATAGATATGACATCCCTAAAGTCTTTGCAATTTTACATTGAGAAACGTTATTCTTAAATTGTTACACTATTTGCCCGTGCAGTCTTTCACAGAGTGGTGAACCCCTCCCCATCCTCACTTCTGACAGACTCATCCTCTCTGGAATTATCTTTTAATACCCAATCATGTTAGTGACCTGTTGCCAACTGACCTAATTAGTTGTGTGATACTCCACCAGGTTTAGTTTTTTAGCATTACACAACTTTTCCAGTCTTTTGTTGCCTCTGTCCCAAATTTTTTGAAACATATTGCTGGCATCAAATTCAAAGCGGGCATATATTTATCAAGAAACAATAAAATGTCTCAGTTTCAACATTTGTCTTTGTACTATTTTCTATTGAATATAGGGTTTAAATGATTTGCACATCATTGCATTCTGTTTTTATTTACATTTTATGCAGCATCCCAACTTTTTTGGAAACGGGGTTGTAATATTTGTCTATATACCTATATGTTGATAAGGGAGTAACTAGGATTTGATCCTCCATTTTGTCTTTCTTTCTTCCCTCCTTTCCAGTCTTACCTGTAGTAGCAGTGAGAGAAGATCGTGCCCATCACTGTCTATCCTACAAGAGATGAAAAGGAAGAGAGAAAGATGAAGAGAGAAAGAGAAAGAGAGAAGGGAAGAGACAGCAAACGACAAGGAGGAAGGAAGTTGAGCATGAGCACCACCACAATATCTAAACAGTCATTGAAAGGTTGCTAAATAGAATCTCTAAGCTTGTGAGGTAAAAAATATGTTGTTCTGTCCCTGAGCAAGTCAGGTAACACTAAATGCTTATTGTGGCAGCTACTTGCAACTTTTCAATTAGGAGCGTTTGGGTCACATTCAGAACAAACATGTTGATTTGTTCAGACTAACAAATATCCAATTGCAAAAGCACACTGAATGCATAGACCCAACTTGTGTTTTGTTGGGACTACATTTCCAATTGATCAATAAAAATCAATAAATAAATCAAAGCAATAATTTAATAGCAGGCTGACTACCAGTAGAGCTGTCAAGTTGTTCTCAAAACTATTTTAGACTGTTTCCATAAAACTGAATAAATACCTTATATACACTAAAATGTTTGTGTAAAAATTTTATTTCAAACTGTTGTGTGCTTTTTGACCAGTAGAGGGAAGCATTACACAACACAATGCAAACTCCAGTAAACAATAGTAAATACTTCAAATTTGTTTTAGCATTGTGGCACAAATTAAACAAAGGATATGTCCTTAAAAGATACAATATATGGTGGCATTCATGTCATTTTATTGGTCAATAGGCTGTAAAAAATGAATAGGCTATACATGAATGTACAATTATCTCGATAGGCTACTATGGGCATTTTGCATATGTAACTTAGTCGATGTTGAATGAATGCTAAGTTCCATGTTACGTAACTCATGGACCAATTATTTACCCCACCTACTGCCGAGAAACCAACTAATTTCTATTTTCCATGGACGTCACCAGACTTGATGGTCCTCCAAATCTGTTTCATACAGAAACGCATACAATTCAAACAAACCCCACACTGTTGAAACGTTTCATTAAGCCCACCATGCAAACTACATTACTGTCAGCTCACAAAACACTCAGGGCTGACCAAAAAACATGATCTGTGCTCTCAAACATTAATTGATGCGCTGCCAGCAGCAGTAGAATGAACAACTTTAGCCCAACCTGGTTGGCTAATCAACACCTAAAACCTTATTTGGAATGAGTGCTAGTACTCCTTTGTCGTACAAGGCGGGAGAATTTTCGAACAGGTGTGAAAATGTCGTAGCCAGAAGCAAAATGTAACATTCTAACATTGCTTTTTGCGTTTGAAAAATTATTTTAATATATTGAAATATCATTTGAATATGAATTTGACAGCCCTAAAAACATGAGATTTACACACACACACTCACACACGCACACACACACACACACACTGATACCTGGGTGCATGGTTGACTAGGGGCTCAGCGTGGTAGCGTGGGAACTTGTAAGTCTTAAACTCCTCACTGGTTGTGATCCCAGGCCAGGTCATCTCTGTTGGAGTGCCTGACAGACAGACAGACAAGACATACTGTTATTTTGGGTGTACACACACTCTTAACAGTCGTGTATACCACAGATGGCTGGAGGCATTTTAATTGGGGAAGTCAGCTGGATTGGAATGGTATCAAATATGAAAACAGTGTAATGTGTTTCATAACATTCCATGCCTTCCGATCCAGCCATTAGTATGAGCCCATCCTCCCCAATTAAGAATCCACCAGCCACCTGTGGTGCGTCCCCACTGCCTGTGAAGTGTCTTACCTAAGATGCGGAATATCAAGTGGAGTTCATCCTCCACTGTGGAGCCAGGGAACAGAGGCCTGCCTGTGATCATCTCATAAAAGATACAACCTACTCCCCTAAAGAGAGTGAGAAAGAAAGACGTTTATCATATTATAAACTGGGTGGTGACTGGCTAAAAGTATTCATGTATGAGTTTGTATGTCATAGGTATGACTGAAAAATTCTACTTTTTACAGTTCTAACTGTATAGGTAACCAGTATATTACAGCAATAGGGCTTTTCGGGGGTTTGTGGTATATGGCCAACATACCACCCCGCCACACAAATGAAGACTATAGAAGTAAACTGAGAGTGAGAAAAAGAGATGGAGAGAGAGACAAAGAAAGAGCTTTTTTCCCCTCTTTGAAGCAAACTTAAAGCCTACCAGAATGGTAGTTGAGGAAGTAGTCATGTCACATCTAAATGTTAGAAAGTACATCATCTCCCTGAGGGAGCCCAGAGATGGAGCATTTGTCTGTGCGTGAGTATGCATTCGGGTACAGTAAGTAACTAAGTTATAGCTCAGTAAAAAAAATACTGATTTGGCACTGATGGATTTCTCTCTCCCAATATCTGATGGAAAGTGCATTAAACTGAGACAAAGCAGGAGAGAAAGAGAGAGAAAGAGAGTCGGTAGTAACTGGACTAAACTCTATTAATGTTTCTCCTCTGCTGTAGCTAATTCCACATCATATTTTTTTATAGTGAGCCAGTATGTTTTCAGTACTTTTATATTTATATCTATTTACTGATCAAAAATAATCTTATCCTTGGTTCTCTCTTGTTGCTCTGCGGAAGACAAAAGTTCATACACATGTTTGGAGCCACATATATACATTTGTAGATGTCAAGGCAATAGGAACATGTACAGGAGAAAGAATTGTACATGTGCATTGACTGAAGCAGATTTTGAAGCATAGGTCTTTCTGAGCATGCTGTTGTATGGTTTGCTAACTATCTGTCTGAAAGAACTCAATGCACTCAATTTACTGGTATCGCATCTGATAAATTGTCTGTCTTGAATGATGTGCCCCAGGGCTCGGTACTTGGTCCCCTATTATTCACTATTTATATAAATAATCAAGATAATAATGTGCAAAATGCCCAACTTCACTGTTATGCAGATGACACTTTTATTTATTTGTTGTAACTTGACTTTCGTAAAAGCTTTTCAGAACTTGCAAACTGATTTTGCAAGTTAATGCTGATCAACTCTCTTGTGTCAATTGAAGCCTGTTTTCAATGTAGACAAAACCAAACTTATGGTGTTCTCTAAAGCAAGAAATAGACCTCTAAACCTTCCATGTACAACCCAGTTTACAAGTTGGGACACTATGTAAAATGCAAATAAAAAAAGAATGCAATGATGTGCAAATCATTTATCTCTATATTTAATTGAAAATAGTACAAAAACAACAGGTCAAATGTTGAAGCAGTGAAATGTTATTGTTTTTGGAAAAATATATGCCAATTTTGAATTTGATGCCAGCAACACGTTTCAAAAAAGTTGGGTCATGGGCACGTTTATAATTTTGTTGCATCTCCTCTTCTTTAAACAAGACTCTGTAAGCATTTGGGTACTGTGGAGACCGATTACTCTAGTTTTGAAAGTGAAATGTATTCCCATTCTTGCTTGATATAGGATTTCAGCTGCTCAAAATTTCAGGCTGTCCTTTGTCATATTCTTCATTTCATAATGCACCAAATGTTTTCAATGGGTGACAGGTCTGGACTGCAGGCATCTGGATTCTTTTACTATGGAGTCATGCTGTTGTAATACATGCAGAATGTGGTTTGGCATTGTCTTGCTGAAATAACCAAGGCCTTCCCTGAAAAAGACGTTGACTGAATGGCAGCATATGTTGCTCCAAATCCTGTATATAGTGTTCAGCATTAATGGTGCCTACACAGATGTGCAAGTCACCCATGCCATGTGCACTAATGCACCCCTATACCATGATGGAGGCTGGCTTTTGAACTGTGTGCTGATAAGAAGTCAGATGGTCCCTCTCCTCTTTAGTCCGGAGTACGCGGCATCCATGATTACCAGAAAGAATTTCAAATTTTGAATCATCAGACCACAGGACAGTTTCCCACTTCGCCTCAGTCCATTTCTGAATCATGGCGGCAGCATTTCTGAATCTTGTTTATATGTGTTTTCTTCTTTACATGGTAGAGTTTTAACTTGCATTTGTGGATGCAGCGACGTACTGTGTTTACAGACAATGGTTGTCGGCCTTGTCCCTTGCGTACAGAGATTTCTCCAGAATCTCTGAATCTTTTAATGATTTTATGTACCACAGGTGATGAGATTCCCAAACTCTTTGCAATTTTACGTTGCGAAACATTATTCTAAAATTGCTGCTAAAATAGTTGCACTATTTGCCCGTGCAGTCTTTCACAAAGTGGTGAACCCCTCCCCATCTTTACTTATGAAAGACTCATCCTCTCTGGGGTGCTCTTTTTATACCCAATCATGTTACTGACCTGTTGCCAATTAACCTAATTAGTTGTGAGATGTTACACCAGTTGTAAGATGATTTGCACATCATTGCATTCTGTTTTTCTTTACATTTTACACAGCTTCCCAACATTTTTGGAAATGGGGTTGTATTAACACTTGTCAGGGCAATGAGATTGAGGCAGTAACTTCATAAAACATCTATGGAATTTTCATTGACGACAACCTCTCTTGTTAGGTGCATATTCAACAGCTTGCAAAAAAACTTAATTGGAAGTTGGGATTTTATTTTAGGAATAAGGCTTGTTTTTCTTTTGAAGATAAAATAAGGCTTGTATCAGCTACTTTTATGCTACCTTCTTATATGTGCATTTGTGCTACCTTCTTATTTGTGAATTTTGTTCGCAGAACTTCATTCTACTAACTGTCCAAAAAGCCCAAACAGAATTTGAAAAAAGTGCTTTCAAGTATTCTGCCTGGAAGTATCAGCTTGGAACACCTTACTGTACAAAATAGTTTTAAATTGAAAGAACTTGTCCCCTGGTGTTTTCAAATCATTGATGAATGACTTTGATGCAGATTCCTTGATGTTTTTATGATGGTGAATAATGTTTCTGATTTCTTGTTTTTTATTATGAGAGTATTAGTTTTATGGTATCTTTTTATCATTCTTATGTAATGACTTGCTGCTGCCTATCATGGCAAGGACAATCTTGAAAAATACATTTCTAAACTCAATGAGCGTGTGTGTGTGTGCGCCTGTACTGACCACATGTCAATGGGTGTGGAATACTCTGTGGATCCCAGCAGGACGTCAGGGGGGCGGTACCATAGAGTCACCACCTCGTTGGAGTAGGTTTTTGTGGGGACAGACTTGGCCCGGGCCAGACCTGGGTCAAAAACACATAATGGTCATATGCAAGACTTATCAACTGATTATGGACCGCAAGTCCATTTGTACCACTGTGTGTGTTTGTGTGTGCACATGTGTCCCATACCAAAGTCAGCCAGTTTGAGTTCACCCTTATCGTTGATGAGCAGATTCTGTGGTTTGAGGTCTCTGTGTAGGACTTTTCTCCTGTGGCAGTATGCTAGCCCTCGCAACAACTGGAACAGAAAGATCTGAAACAAGAGAGAGATGGGGGGCAGGGTTAAGAGGTTCAACGAGATTGTTCGGGATTGGTCGATAGTGTTGAAAATTGTGTATGATGGCACACTGACCTTCACATTGTGGACACTCATGATACTGCCACAGTCATCCATGTACTGCTTCAGGTCTTTCTCCTGGAGAGAATAGAGGGAGAGAAAGTGAGTAAAATGGGACAGTGAAAGACAATGCAAATACTCCCCTCACACATTTGCCTTTTACAGTCCTTGTGGGGACTCCAAACAGTACTCCCATTCAAATCCTACTTGATTTAATCCCATCCACTAACCCTGTCTCTTTTATTATCACTACACCACTGCTCCGCCCAACCAAAAATGACCTTTACCGGGATAGTAAAAATGAAGTAAGCACACAAACAAACACAGAGACATTTACATACCAGGTACTCGAACACCAGTGTGAGGCACTTGTCAGTGTGGATGATGTCATGTAGAGTTACAATGTTAGCGTGCTTCAGGTCTTTCAGGAGAGACACTGGAACAGAGGGAGAACCACCGTCGATACCAGGGTTCAAACGTCTGGCCGCAGTAGTATCCATGTTTACACTGTATAGCCCTCTAATTTGTATTTTTTAAATAATTTTTTATAATTTTTCATCTTTAAATAATTTTTATAATAGAATTGGTAGAAGAGGGAGGTACCTTCTCTGATGGCAGTACAGGGCGCGCCCTCCTCATGCTCCAATCGGATCTCTTTCAGAGCCACCAGGTTATCTGTCAGCTTGCTCCGCCCCTTAAATACTGTGGCGTACGTGCCCTGAAAAGAAAGAGAGAGGGAGCAAAAGAGAGAGAGATACACATTGAATGAGAGAAGGAAGAAAATAAGGGTTTTAAACGTCTAGTTGATGGGAAAATATTTGCGATACTTATGATGATTACTTAGGCTTTAGACACTGCCTTGCAACAATGTGTGCTTTTCTGTATAAAAGTGCAACCTGCAATCTTACCTCCCCCAGTTTGTCTAGTTTGATGTATGTCTCCAACTTGCCAAAGCCGATTTCAGACTGTGGGGAGAGGAAATGGTTGAGTGAACGCTGAGCGTGAATTATTATTTATTTAACGTTGTTTAAGCTTTAGCTGACTGAGGAACAGCCCTATGAATACAAAACATAGAAAATCAGAATATTTTTAGGTTCAAGTTGAAAAGCTGCTAAAAATGACTGTATTTAGTTAAGAAGGCATTGAAAAGAAGTTGCAAAAAAAATGGAGAGATGTTAAATATACAACTTTTGTCTGAAAAGTACAGATCTTTGATTTTTAAACTCTCACGACATGCCCTGGTACTGCATAGATCTGAGTCACTTACCTATTACAAGTGTGTGTGTGTATGTATATATATATATGTGTGTGTGGGAACATTAGCTCTATACTTGTTGGTTCGCTCCAGTGCTTCTTGTGCATATCTGAGCCCAGCAGGCATCTCCACAGCTGTTCCTGAGACAGAGAGACAGCTAGGACACAATAACCTGATTCTACGCTCTAAACACACACAAACACACACACACACACACATTTATATTTCTATCTTTGTGGGGACCCTTACAATGAACAACAAAACCTTTAAATAAATGCAACTTTTATGCCTAGACTGAACTGAGCCATATCAGTTAAACTTGCAATTACTAAACCTGAAAGCTATCCCAATTCTAACACTATGTCCAATTGTATATTTTTTCCTAAACCTAACCCCTGAGCCGAAAATTGCATTTTCTCTATTAGGGACCGGATTTTTCTGGTTTACTAACTTTTTACTATCTTTTGGGGACATCTGGTCTCCCACAAGTATATATAAATGTGGATCACAGACACAAATACACACACAGACACAACACACACAGATATACAAAACATACACGGCACACACATTTATCCACAGACAATGGATATAAAGACAACTAATATTTGTCCCTCTTTCTCTCAAAAACACATACTCACTAAATATAATAAAATAAACACAGTGTGTTTGTGATTAAATGTATCCTCCCACTACATTTACCCTTCCCTCTCTCTCTTTAGGTATTCTTGGTGATGTCACTTATCAGCATTGGTAAATTCTTCACCAAAATAAGACACACTAAAAAAGTTTCACCACAAGGGGCCAGCAGATTACAAGCTAAATATATCACATGACAGAATGGCAGTAACCAGCTGCCAATTCCAGCCACTGAGCTGGAACTCAGATGTTATTATTCAAATGCTTCAGAGAAAGGTTGCCTGGAGACACAGGTCTAGGAACAGCTTACTCTTCCCCACGTCTAACATTTGGGATTATGCATGGAATCCCAAACTGATTTATGAACAGCTAACCCCCTCGTCACTACGCAAAACTGATCGGTATCAGTGCGCAACTCTATCCTACACACTTAAATGAAAATCATAGACACAAAATACTCAAGCACACATGTATAGATAATTATACACAGTAAATAAACATAAATACATTTATTTAGACATATAGTGCTGAATCTGAATTTGGAGAATGGTAATTACTTCTTCTTGATTTTTCACATCATTTTATTTGAATTCCTAATTTAATGTCTTATCTGTCTGCTATTTTCTCTACGCTCTTCTATCTTTCCTAATCTCCCTCAGCCATTCCTCCATTTCTCTTCCCCTCTATTCCAATCCATTGTTTCCTCCGGCTCTCTCTCTTCTCATATCTTTCATTCCTCCGTCTCTCTCCGACCCGGAGCAATGATAATGTGACCAATGTCCCATTGCGTCATAATGTGAATGTGCATGTATGTATAGGGGGAGGGTCTCCAGTGACCAAGTTAACGAATGAGGCATGTGATCTCTTTAAAGGCATGCCCAAAAACCAGCGCAGCGAGGGAATCGCTTCAGACCAAGGTTGACACACTTACATGCAAATGCTATTTTGTGTGTGCGTGGTGACATAGATCCATACAGAAATTCTCTAACATTAAACGCAAACAGATGAATAACAAAGTCCCATACTCCGTCGTGCCTAAGGATTCGTTTAAATCCAGCTTAAATTAGAAAATGTCAAAATTGGGGGAGCGGGGGGGTGGGGTTGTTTGCCAATATGGCAGTCATACACTGGGTCACATAGTACTCGCTTGACTTGACACATGGTACACTGAGGGGATACATTCAGATGGAAACACCCACAAACACACACACTCCGCTCCCCTGTTTGTGTCAGTGACAGCGGCTGCCACTGTCCCTCAGCTTTGTAGAAGAGCAGTGCTGCTCATGTTGGGGGAGTTGGTGTGACAGACTGCCACTCACACACACACGGGCAACAATAATATACCCCCCCCCCAGTGAATTCAATGCAGGAAAATAAATCTGCAGGCTTTTGGGTAATTTAAGCACGGCTGTCACAGTGGAGGATGTATGTTTGACCTCCCGGTCGTTCTTTATATTTCTCTCCATCAACACTCTTACTCCCATTTTTACGAAAAATAATAGTTCTGTCTAAGCAAAGTAGATGTACTATGAGTGTGTGTAGAAGAGTGTGTGTTTGATAAAGATTAATTGATAAAGATAATCCAATTTAACAAATCCCACAAAAAATTACACTTTAAAACCATTCATTATATTAAAATGAACAGAAATGACATTTCCTAAATGCGGCTAAAATTTGAAATCAGGTGCACCAAAACAGGTGCAGATAATTAGAAAAATATTAGAGCCTTCCATAAAGATTAGAAACATGGTCTGGTTTGGTCATTACCATATGGGTGTGTAGTAATACATCATGCCAAGATCCAAACACCTGTCTGAGGAGCTCAGAAGAAAGATTATTGTTGGCAATGAGTCTGGGAGGGGTTACAAAGCCATTTCCACAAGTAACTGAGTCCACTGTATGACGGAGCATCTACAGTCTAGACGATATTTTGGGAAATTAATGAAACTGATCATGTCATTATAGGTGTTTAAAGTCCTTTTATGGTCATGTAATGTCATATAATAAAAAGCTGAAAACTGAATTGCAGGACGGGCCAGAAGGACCACAGTTGTACAGGTCAAACACAGTATGGGTAAGCTTTTTAGGAATTGACATTTGTAGTATTGGCTGTTGCTGACTTAATATTGTTGCTAGCAAATCCCACTAACGTTGGTCATTCCTCAACTTAAGATCAAATGAGAAATGAGCAGAGGATGCTATCTATAAGCCAGTGTTACTCCTGACTAATATATGTCCCGGCTAATGGGTTCATTCCATTCCAACGCTTCACTTGCTTTCTGCTTGCTGATCTAGGTCAAACCTAGTTTCAGGGAACAGAATGAAACAACAAGGAAACAAATGTCAGTGTGTGTGTGTTGAAGGGGGAGATGAGCGTGTGTGAAGCAACTGGTTGCACGCAAGCGACAGGGGGTTGACCAACAGAGACAGAGAAACAGATTAGGGGGAAACTGACTGAGAAGCGGGGGACACAGAAAGGGAATGACTGACAAAGGGAATAGAAAGAATGGGGTGAAGGGACATTTCATTAACACGTGGCCAATCAACCAATCTATGGGCCGTTTTACGGGCACACTCTTCCTGTAAAACTGCCAATGGGAACTCACAGAAGGCGTGACCCTGAAAAGCAGACGACTCAATCCATTGACATCATCAATCAATCAGTCGACCTTTCATACACAGCCAATGGGGAAAATGACGGAATCTTAACACCTCACACTAATTGGGTATTTGGATTACACGCATCTGCGATGAGCAACCTTGCTCGGACCGAATGATTTGTAACCAAAGTAAGTGATTTGTAAGAGTTGCCAGGTTTCTGTGCTCGTTCACGGCTTGACGTTCAGTCCACAAACTAAATGTAGGACGTAGTCCAGTGTTGTGTAATCACGTGGGTTGTCATGACAAGACTCATGTTTCCAAACAATTGGCGACACCTGTCAGAGCCCAGCAACTAAAAACAAGGGCACTCTGTCACTTCTCACCATGTTTCATCCCACCAATCCCCTTCTTTCCTCCATGAGTTTTTCAACACACGCCAACGTTGAACCTTATTGGATAAAACCGTTAATAATTGATGAAGATTGGGTGACGGCTATAAGAGAAGAACGATAGCCAGGGTGCATCAGGGTTAAAGGTCAAAGGTCCATCTAGATGACAGAATAATTTATGACTGTCTGTGTTTCAGTTACACATTGACTACAGTTGTGGCAGGATGTTGTCCATTTTAACAGGTATACCGAGGTACCTTACATATGGTCTGACTTTGCTGTCACCTGTAGTCCAGTTGCAGTCTGGGACTGTTTGTCTGTATTTCAAATATTATACATTTGACAACTGACAGTAGAAAAGCCTTTTTATGTGAGGGGAAAATACACACGATATGGATAACAGCCCATACAACACCAATATTTATTTCCTTATAGATTTTATTTTCTCACATCAGACAAACTAATCCCAACTTTCAGGCTGACACAGTTAGTGTTTCTAGACTGTGCCAACTGGAAACTGATGGTTCTTCACGGTTTTATGACTGTTAATTAAGAAAACATGCTCTGCCAAAATAATTACAGAGGGGAGAAAAAATGTGAAATTAGGCACTTGCACTGACAAAAAGGCTTTGGAAAGTTACTAGTCTCGAAATAGGCCACTTGGAAGACTCATTAATTGCTAGTGTACAGCAGGGTTGAGCATTTTTAGCATTCAGATAAAGACTTAGGTTTAGCATTCAGATAAAGACTTATGTCTATTTCCGTTTTGTCATACCACCTACTCAAAGCTGACATAAGTATAAGCTTGACAAAGAATGACACGAAGCAGTGAATGACACATACAGCTCACACACTGCATAGCATGTATATAACTCATTATGATTTGTGTATCACATAGACAAGCTTGTACAGTACCATGATCTATAGTCCAGTGGTTCCCAACCAGGGGTACTAGGACTTGGCCTCTCCACAGGGGGTACTTGAGAAAACTCACACCATAGGCTTACTAGTAAAATTAACATAGGGTGTCCTTCAGAGCTACTCGTAGCAGAGGAAAATTCTGTTGGTGGTACACTAACTGAAAAAGGTAGGGAACCACTGATCTATACTGTACACTTCCACCCTATCTTACTATACCCCTCCATACATCGGAATGCTGGGAAATGTAGTACCACCAACTGGCCATTTAGATCCACCGCAGGATGTACACGAACCAATTGTATTCACCAAATTCGCCAATGAAATCAAGCCAGTGACACAACCAAACCCCAACAAGATATATAGATCTATATACAATATTGATATATTTTTGTGACAAAATCGGACCCCAGGGATAAATGGTGGGGAACCACTGTTGTACACTGACAAATTATAAAAGACTGGCTAAATACAAAGAGCACCAGTACAGAGTTGATGGGTTAGGGACTGTATGTATGTACAGGACCTAGCTCTTTCCAGCCTCTCCTTATCTCTCAGCCATGTTTGCTCTTCCAGAGGTCTCTAAGGTTTTCCAGTGTAACCCCAGCTGGGAGGTGCACTGAAGAGCAGACTGACACCGCTGCTGAATTATAGATATCTGTTATATCACATCGCACGAATGTGAGCGCTTGTGCCCTCACTCCTGCCACTCATTTAGAGCACTTGTCTCGAAGCACTGAAACACCTTGACCTCTCCCCATACACTTTGCTACCATGAAAATGCTGCTGCCATCCCTCCCTTCCGCTGACCCACCCTCCCTTCAAAGGCTTCCCTCTTTCGTCCTACTTTCATCTCTCTGAGGTTACCGCCGGAAAAGCTGTGTCATTAAATCACTTCAAACGAAGAGGGAGAGGCCTGCACTAAGTCAAAAAACACCAGAAAGGAAGGAGAAAAAGGAGGAATGAAATAGTAAGAGACAGAAAGTGAGAGGGAGAGAGAGAAAAAAATAATAACTACAAAACAGAGGGAAATGAGGTAAAGACAGAGGAATTGAAAAGAGTGTGATTGTCTCAGAAAGGATAATCGGCTGCTTCATCAAGGTCCTACATAACTCACGCAATTGTACTGTTCAAGATCATTACTGATCCCTCCCACCACGGTCACCCACTGTTTCAAAGACTCTCCACCAACAGGCGGTTGGCAGGTGGGCATGTCAATCCAATCACTGGAACAGAAAAAATCCAATCACTGGAACAGTTTCTTTCCCTCAGTAATCATCCATTTGTCCCATACAAAATAGTAAGACCAAACTCAGCATGTGGAGCCACAACCAAACTGTCAACTGAACTGCTGCATCATGCTGTCTCCAAAACCTTGGTCATCCCTCTTTATCTAGATAGATACATACACTATATAGATGGAAATGTAATCTGTATATCTGTATACACTGATGAGCCAAAACATTATGGCCAAATGGCCTAATATGCTGTTGGTCCTCTGCATGCCACTAAAACAGCGCCAACCCGCCGAGGCATGGACGCCACTAGACCCCAGAAGGTGTCCTGCGGTATTTGGCATCAAGACATTAGCAGCAGATCCTTCATGTCCTGTAAGTTGCGAGGTGGAGCTGCTATGGATCTGACACATCCCACACAGGCTCAATCGGAAGGTTCAGTTCCCGACGCTCTCGTGCCCATTGTAGGAGTTTTCAACGGTGGACAGGGGTCATCATGGGCACTCTGACCGGTCTGTGGCTATGCAGCCCCATACGCAGCAGGGTGTGATGCTGATGATCTTTAAGGGAATGGTTTTAGAGGGAATGGTTCTGCTGAGCACATGGGTGATGGTGGTGGTAAAAAAGGTGTGAGTTTGGAAGTCTGACAGGTGTTGTACCGTCTAGTAGGGATGGGAAACCGAGGCTTTCTGAACCATTGATGCTCGTTTCGAAAAATGCTTCATGGCTCGAAACTTTGCAACACAGTGCACAGCAGGGACATCTGCTGGACAAAATGTTATATGACATGTTTGATTTAGATGTTTTCTATTTAGCCCGGAGCGATGCATTCAAAGTAATGGTAAGAATGAATGAATAATGAAGACCATTGAAAAGGGTAACCTCAATAAAACAGGAATTTGTGGAGGGAGAAAGGATGGACATTTTGCGTTCAACAAAATTGTATTAACTGCAACAAGAAGACCCAAACGCATGACCATGTGAACAGCAGTCTTGAGTAATACGGTTATGCCACAGTATTACATGCGTTACTTTGTTATTTGGTCATTAGTGCACTGTGGGGTGCTGCGTTCCGGTTTGAAAAGAGCTTGGTCAAACGAAACTTCAGATGTCATCGATCACGTGATATTATACTAAAATATCTTTCAGTTTTAGTCACATTTATATAATTTGAATGATGATTGAACCATTTTAGTCAACAAAATACCCTCATGTTTTTTTTTATGATTTATGCCCTTATTTTAGTCCAATCACAGTAAGTGCCTCATTAACCTATAGTAGTCTAAACATATCACCATATCAAATAAGGCTAATGGGACATATCATAATGTTTCGCTTACAATGTTAATATTTCCTTCAATTAGGCCTATTAATTCAAATTGTAAGCGCAGCGTTGTGCACATTATGGAAGCATGAAATGTCTGAAATGTAATAAGCCAATGGAAAATGCGTATTGCACACGCGTTATTGTTCGTGCAGTTTAATTCACATGGATGGAAATATCAGTTTGTAAGAAATGTAAGAACGAGGGGAGAACAGAAGATTGAAAAACTTTTTGATAGTTAGCAAATAATGTATACCCACGTCTCCAGGCACCACACCACGGTCTTTGCCTGTGCGTATATATTGGGATTGCGCTTTCAGAATTCTTTTGATCACATCTGAAAGCGCATCTTGAAAAAAATAAACAGATAACCTCTCTTTCCAAAATCCTCATTTCCACCCATGGTAGATAAGACTATTGTCACAAAGATTATTTTGTCTATTGTCATTTTTGTCAACCAAAATGAAAAGTATTTTTATTTTTTTTGTTTCTATTCAGTCAGTTATCGTCTCGTCAACTGCCACTGAAAAATGGAATTTAACCAATATTTTCGTCACTATTTTTGTTGACGAAATGAACACTGTCATACACACATTTTCTCTCATTGCTCTCAAATACACAATCCTATTACCCTTTCCAATAACCTAGCTAAGCAACACTCCTAATAATAATCTTGTCTACTTTTCAAATTACCTACTCTTTTGTATGACTTTCAAATAATAGCTAACCAACTCTAAACTATTCTCTTGAATGACTCTCAAATTACTGTTCTACGACTACCATCAAATAACTAGCTCTATGACTATCTTGACTAACTTGCTCTTTCAAATACTTCTCTCTAATTTCCATTCGCCTGCATGTCTCAAACTCCTACTCTACTGCTAACACTCGAAATGACCGGATATCATTAACCTTTTATGCACGCAATTTCAAAACAGCCATTCAGAAAAGTTGGAACTCGAAGGTGATTTCGTAACGTCCGAAGCTTCGAACGTCATTGGTCACGTGGTGTTGTACTTTGAAACTAGCTTCTAGTACACTACATCGAAACAGTAGAGCTCGGAAAACTGAACGGTGCTTCGAAGCTTCATGTTCATTCTTCCTATCCCTACTGTCTAGTGTGAATCAGAAAATAAATTGTTAATGATTGAATAAGTGTATCTGTAGAGGACAGAACGCAAAGCTGACCACGGGCTCAGCAGTGAAATTAAAGTTAACACAAACTCAGAATTCTAGTGGATGTTGGAGTTCTTGAATGCACACTCGACCATCCTGTTACATATGGTGTCAGAAGTGGGATCCTAAGCAACTGACCTGATATCAGCAGGGTTGGGTAGGTTTCTTTTATATGTAATCCGTTACAGTTACAAGTTACCTGTCCACATTTGTAATCAGTAACGTAACTTTTTGATTACTCAAACTCAGTAATGTAATCTGATTACTTTGAATTACTTTTAGATTACTTTCATATTAAGAGGCATTTGAAAATAAATAGGAATAGCCTATAACCAACTGAACACCTTTTGCGGGATCATAGCTGGCCAAAAACGGAATTCGCATTTTACCTTATGGGTTGTGTAGGCTACAGTGCCTTTGGAAATGGGTTTGTAAACCATTGCTTTTTACTTTAATATGATTGGGCTACATCTCTACATTACACGCTAAAGGTCGGTCAGATATTCAATCATTCCAATTAATCCAATACACCTCGATCTTCCAGAATCTGACTTTTTTATCTGAACATAACCCAAAATTTAATGATGCTTAAGCCTGTTCTGTTATTTGTGTTTTATTCATGTTTTTAAAGCTTCAAAACATTGTTGAAAAATAAATGGCAATAACTCGAAATGGGTATAGACATTGTTGTATATAAAAATTAAGATATCCGTAGCTTTTCGTGCATAAACTACATCTGGAGTAGTCTGATTATTTGCTCCACAATCAACATTGTCAAAATGTTGCAGAAACCCCCGGCACGCGAATGCACGTTTGCAATCGTGAAGACCCGCATAGAAATAAGATTTACCTGTGAGAACGTAACCTGCGATTATCATGGCCACCAGTGATGGATTTTCAAAATGCAAATGAAAGAAATAAACTGTGATTATAAACCCGCAGTCTTAGCTTAAAGTAAATGATGTCAGCAGCCAATGATAACCAACGAACACAATTTTCAGAGATGCAAAGCGAGCAGAATCATATGGCCTACCTGTATGGACGGAGTTGATGTGGCTGCGTCAAATGCAAATAATCATCCTTTGGCAGAGTGCTTCCCAACACACCTTTTCTCCTCAAATGTCGTGGTAAATTCCATATAATGTTTTATCTTGAAGGCAGTGCCATGTTACAGCTATCTAACAAATAGTTGCCTAATCTATTAAACAATTCCTGTAAAAGTTCTTCGGTGTAACTCATCCTGGCTGTGTTGTTCGGTGCATTTGACAAATAAACCTTGAAACTTGAAAAACATATAACACCAGGTAGGCCTATTGCCTATCATTGTTCTGAGAATTATGCGTCGAGTAGATAACTAAGCTATGTAAACTCTAACATTGATTGATCCCACAAAAGGTGTTCAGTTGGTAATAGGCTATTCCTATTTGTTTTCCAATGCCTCTTAATATCAAAGTAATCTAAAAGTAATTCAACTGAGTTTGAGTAATCAAAAAGTTATGTTACTGATTACAAATGTGGACAGATAATTTGTAACTGTAACGGATTACATTTAAAAAGTAACCTACCCAACCCTGCACACAACTGAGGCGCGCAATTCATATTTTGGTTCAAATAACAATGTTTTTATAACATTAAATAATAAACTCAAACATACAACGTGTATTATCATAATTATTTCACGCAAATATTCTTTTTCAATTGAAGTAATCCAAATGTAATCATAAATTTTTTCAAAAGTATCTGTAATCCGATTACAATATTTTTGTTGGTAACGTAACGGATTACAGTTACTGTTTTATTGTAATCCGTTACTCCCCAACTCTGGATATCAGTCGCCTACAGTTTTCCACAATCAAGATGGCAAGTCTAGAAGATTTGGTCAAGGCTCTGGTACACAGCACAAATGCCTTTGTGTAGAGTCAAGAAGCAACAAACCGCTTTTTGCTGCAGGTGGCATCACAGCAACTGAAACCAGTGAAAGGCAGCGAGAGGCAACCATTGTGCAGCAGTTACAGATACAAGCTCTAGAAGAGAGACCGGTTGTCATACCTGAAACCCAGGCAGACCTTAATCCATCAGATCCAGTCATGTGCTACAGAAGATGTCTGCAGAGGATGACATTGAAGCATTTCTGGGGTCATTTGAAAAGACGGCTACGTGGGAGATATGGCCAGCAGAGGAGTGTGCTGGGATCCTAGCTCCCTTTTTGGTAGGCGATGCGCAGTAGGCCTACCATGATGTCCCAGCAGCCATTGCAGATGACTACAAGCAGCTGAAAGCAGAGATCCTTACCAGATCTGGTGTCTCTACTGCAATGAGAGCCCTGAAATTCCACTCATGGCTGTTCAACCTGTCATCAGTTCTCCGATTCCACATGTTTGACGTCCTTCACTTAGCGCGACGATGGCTGGATCCTGATACAAACAAGGGTCATGGAGATGATCGTGATGGATCACTATTTGAGAGCGATGCCGGCCCATTTGAGGAAGTGGATGGGACGCAGTGCGCCCATCACCAATGATGAGTTTTTCTTTAGTGGAGCGACAGTTGGCAGCAGAAGAACTGGCTAAGCAGCCACTTCCAACCACCTCAAGGACTGTTCCTCACTTTTCCATGGCAGTTGGAAAGCCACGACAACTGCCCAGACCGGGTAAGATCTTTCCAAAAGGTGTGGATGTGGAAGAGCAGTCACTGACTGTGAAGGGAGTTAATCCTGGGACAAATAGATTTGCAGAGAATACTTGTCAAAAATGCCAAAAAAGGACATATTGCCATTCATTGTAAGGAGGAACTCATGGAGTGTAATGTGGGTCATAGTTACTGTGGTTGTATCACTGTGTCAGGGGTGGCAATTACTAGTACACCTTACATTGTAAAGATTGCAGTGTATGGGAAGGAAACAGAGGCTATCGCAGATTCAGGCAGTTCAATTACGTTGGTGCTCCCTGATTTTGTGGAAAGCAACACATTGGATCACAGTTTCAAAACTGGAATTACTTTTTTAAGTTTTTATCCCACTATTAAAACCAGGCTTGATTTGAAAGAATCTGAGCTGGTTTTACAGGTAGGAGTCGTCCCTGGTTTGCCCCACCCTGTAGTTCCCGGGAGAGACTTTCCAGGGTTTGACAGCCTGGAGCAATTCAAAGGAGAATTGGAACTCTGTGAAACCAACCAGGAGGGGGTACTAAACCCTCCAGATAGCCTGATGGCTATGTTTCCATTCACTGACTCTGACCTCTTCCTGTTCCTGCAACAAAATGTAGAAAAAGCAAACAAATCACGTAAACAAAGACGTAGAGAAAAGAAACAAGGGCCACCTGTAAACTGTGTTGTTGGGGGAGAGTGGTAAGCGAAACCAAAAAGGGGTTGGCACGCAATGCACCCATGACGAAATTTCCAATGAAACTGGGGAAGTAATGATTAATCCTGAACCAGAGCAGGAGACGTGGTCTGATGCATTTCAGTTGTGTGGTCAATTTAGCCGAGAGCAAGAAACGGATCCAACCCTGGTAAATGTGAAGAAAGGGGTGGTGTCTGTCAACGGTGCTCCCTTAGAAACTATGCCCATAATCAAGGTGCCGTTTGAGCGCATAGCCATGGACCTAATGGGCCCTTTAAATAGATCTGCACAGGGCCATGAATATATACTAGCCATCATAGACTATGCAACACGGTAACCTGAAGCCATTCCATTGAGAAACATGGGCTCCAAGACTATTGCCAAGAAGCTGGTTCAAGTGTTTACAAGGGTAGGGATACCAAAGGAAATCCTTATGGAGCAAGGTACCCCATTTGTGAGCAGGCTAATGCATGAGTTGTGAGCGATGTTGCATATCAAGCCCATACAAACCTCAGTTTACCACCCACAGACGGTCTAGTTGAGCAATTTAATAAGACCCTTAAATCTATGCTGAAAAAGATAGGAGGGATTGGGACTTGATATTACCTTACCTGATGTTTGCTATCCGTGAGGTCCCGCAATCCTCCACAGGGTTCTCCCCATTTGAGCTTTTGTATGGGCTTCTGACAGCCAAGAGGGATTCTGGACATAGCAAAAGAAACCTGGGAAGAGGAAGGCTCTACAGGTAAAAATGTAGTGGAGCATGTGCTACAAAATGCGTGATCGGATTGAGAGGGTATTCCCAATCTTCCGACAGCATATGGAGGAAGCGCAGACTCGGCAAACACACTACTATAACAAGTCTTCCAGACCTAGGACTTTCCATCCTGGAGACAGAGTACTGGTGCTCGTACCAACTCCAGAGAGTAAGCTTTTTACACATTGGCAGGGACCCTATGAGGTAATTGAGCAAGTCGGTCCGGTGGACAGCCTGGATATACCATGTCAATCTGTTATACCATGTCAATGGACAGCCTGGATATACCATGTCAACAGATATACCATGTCAATCTGTTAAAACCATGGACTGATAGAGAGGCCTTTGTAGCAACTCAGTGGGAGTAACCGGGCAAACAGGGGTCTACACGGAAGATCACTACACACAAAGCAGAGTTTGGGGAAGCCACACAAAAGGGAGTGAATATGGGACCCACTTTAAGTGACTCTCAGATTGGGGATGTAGAGGAACTTGTTGCCAAAAACTCGGATGTGTTTTCCTCCACACCAGAATGGACGCAAGTCTTCCAGCACGAGATCATTACACTCCCTGGGGTAAAAATAAAACTACGCCCCTACCATGTGCCTGAGGCTAACCGGGCGGGTGTTTTGCAGGAGTTAAACTCCAAGCTGGACCTTGATGTTATCAAGTCCTATTGCACTGGTTCCAAAACCGAACGGGCAGCTAAGGGTCTGTAACGACTTTCGTAGGTTGAACAGTGTCCAGGTTTGATGCGTACCCAATGCCACATGTGGATGAAATCATAGAAAAGCTGGGAAAAGCAAAATATCTGACGACCCTTGATTTAACAAAAGGGTATTGGCAGATCCCGCTAACACCAGAAAGCAAAGAGAAAACGGCCTTTGTCACTCTGTGGGGCCTGTACCAGTACAAGGTAATGCCATTTGGGCTGCATGGTGCTCCGGCCTCATTTCAGTGCCTAATGGAAAAAGTCCTTCGGCCACATGCTGAATATGCTGCGGCCTACATAGATGACATAGTGATCCATGTGGAACACATGGACAGGGTAGCGGCTGTCTTACAAAGCCTTAGGGAAGCTTCATTAACAACTAACCCAGAGAAGTGCCATGTTGGCTTGACAGAAGCAAGGTACCTGGGCTTTGTTGTAGGAAGGGGGCAGGTGAAGCCTCAGTCTAGCAAGGTAGAAGCCATCAATAACAGGCCATGCCCAATGAACAAAAAGCAGGTGTGGCCTTTTCTAGGGTTGGTGGGCTACTATAGGAAGTTTGTTCCTGACTTCTCCACAGTGGCAGCCCCTCTTACTGACTTAATCAAAAGGCGGCACCCAAGGTCAAATTGTCAAACACCGCTGAAGAAGCCTTTAAGACACTCTCATAAGCATTGTGCAGCAATTGCGGTAGTGGCATACCACAATGCTTATTAAGGCACTCTCATAAGCATTTTGCAGCAAACCTGGTAGTGGCATACTTCTTAAAGCCCTTCATAGTCCAGACAGATGCATCCAATGTGGGCCTTGGGGCTGTGCTGTCTCAGGTGATTGATGGCGAGGAGCATCCCCTAATGTACCTCAGCCGAAAACTGCTACCCAGAGAGACTAGGTATGCAGTAGTTGAAAAGGAATGCTTAGCGATGAAGTGGACTGTGGAGCCCCTAAAATATTACTTACTGGGTCACAGATTTTCCTTGGTTACTGATCAAGCTCCTCTGACATGGATGAAAGCCAATAAAGAGAAGAATGCTAGGGTAACCAGGTGGTTCCTTAAACTTAAACTAAAGCCGTACAAATTTAAGGTGGAACATGGAAGTGGTGCAAGTAATGCAAATGCCGATGGGCTCTCAAGAGTGCATTGTGGATCAAAGAGTTTCGCTCAAAGCAATTGTTGGTGTAGGACGGTCGCTCAAACCAGTAGGTTTAAGCTGAGTTGGGGGATATGTGACAGGTGAAGTAGTTGCAAAGATACAGTACTGGTGGAGTGGGCTGTTAAGTATTGCAACTTGTAAATAATTGTGGTTTGGAAATGTGTTAGCGTTGGTTTTATGTTGCAATTATAGTGGGTGACCACTGCTGGAGGTGGTGCTGCTCCTTTTCCGGTTCAGTGGGAGAACACACTGTTTGTGGTGTCTGACCTCTGAACCGGGAGGGGAAGTAGGCCATCATTAAAGAGGGAATTGTTTTGCCAAGCACATGGGTGGTGGTGGTGAAAAGTTTGTGAGTTTGAAAGTCTGACAGATGTTGTACTGTCTAGTGTGAATCAGAAAATAAATTGTTAATGATTGAATAAGTGTATCTGTTGAGAACAGAATGCAAAGCAGATGGGCCATAGTCTCAGCAATGAAATTAAACTTAACACAAACTCAGAATTCTAGTGGATGTTGGAGTTCTTTAATGCACCCTCGACCAACCTGTTACAGTACTCACCACTGCTGACCGGGAGCACCTCACAAGCATTGCTGTTTCAGAGATGCTCTGACCCAGTCGTATGGCCATAACAATTTGGCCCTTGTTAAAGTCATCCAGATCTTTACTCCTGCCCATTGCCCCTGCATCCAACACGTTTACTACGAGAACTGATTGTTCGCTTACCATCTAATCTACCCACACCTTGACATGTGCCCTTGTTAGGAGATGATCAATGTTATTTGCTTCACCTGTGAGCGGTCATAATGTTTTGTCTCATCAATGTGCAACCCCGTTTTCCAAAAAGGTGGGACACTGCGTAAAATGCAAATAAAAACCGAATGCAATGATTTGCAAATCATTTATCCCATATATGTAATTGAAAATAGTACAAAGGGAACATATGTTGAAACTGAGACATTTTATTGTTTCTTGAAAAATACATGCCCACTTTGAATTTGATGCCAGCAACATGTTTAAAAAATTTGGGACAGGGGGATGTTTACCACTGTGTTGCATCACCTCTTCTTTTAACAATACTCTTTAAGTGTTTGGGAACTGAGGAGACCAATTGCTGTAGTTTTGAAAGTGAAATGTATTCCCATTCTTGCATGAATTAGGATTTCAGCTGCTCAAAGGTTCGGGGTCTCCTTTGTCGTATTCTTCGTTTCATAATGCGCCAAATGTTTTCAATTGGTGACAGACCTGGACTGCAGGCAGGCCAGCTTTTACTACAGAGCCATGCTGCTGTAATATGTGCAGAAAGTGGTTAGGTATTGTCTAGCTGAAATAAGCAAGGCCTTCCCTGAAAAAGACGTTGTCTGGATGGCAGCATATGTTGCTCCAAAACCTGTATATATTGTTCAGCATTAATGGTGCCTACATAGATATGCAAGTCACCCATGCCATGTGCACTAATGCACCCCCATACCATGACGGATGCTGGATTTTGAACTGTGCGCTGATAAGAAGCCGGATGGTCCCTCTCCTCTTTAGTCCGGAGGACCCATCATCCATGATTTCCAAAAGTAATTTAATATTTTGATTCGTCAGACCACAGGACAGTTTTACACTTCGCCTCAGTCCATCTTAAATGGTTTTCTGCCTTGTCCCTTGTGTAAAGAAATTTATCTGGATTATCTGAATCTATTAATGATATTATTTACTGTAGATGATGAGATCCTCAAACTCTGCAATTTTACAGTGAGAAATGTTATTCTTAAATTGTTGCACTATTTGCCTGCACAGCCTTTCACAGAGTGATGAATGCCTCCCCATTCTCACATCTGACAGACCCATCCTCTCTGGAATGGAATCTTTTAATACCCAATCATGTTACTGACCTGTTGCCAATTGACCTAATAATTTGTGAGATATTCCACCAGGTTTAGTTTTTTAGCATAACACAACTTTTTCCAGTCTTTTGTTGCCTCTGTCACAACTTTTTTGAAACATGTTGCTGGCTTCAAATTCAAAGTGGGCATGTATTTTTCAAGAAACAATAAAATGTCTCAGTTTCAACATTTGATGAGTTGTCTTTGTACTATTCTCAATTGAATATAGTGTTTAAATGATTTGTACATCATTGCATTGTTTTTATTTACATTTTACTCAGCGTCCCAACTTTTTTGTATGTTAATGTATAGTATATACATTTACCACTCACATCCATTCATCTCATATGCTCACCACTTGCATTGTGCTATAGTGTATTGTACAAAAATGAACAAGCAGATTTTGTTTATTCTGTCCATACGTGTTGCTGTCTACCACTAAAACCACTTTAACACCAAGTCAAATTCTGGATATAAGTAGAGAATAAAGGATATTCTGATTCTAAGAAAAAGAGAGACAGGGAGAAGACAAAGAAAAAAGGCCAAGAGAGACAGAAAACAGAGAGAAGACAGAGTGGAAGAAGTATCCATTCTAATAGACAAATCCAACCCCAATAATTACTGGGGAATCTGCATGAACAACGTTGGGGGAAAATCCTCAACTAGAGACTCCAACATTACCTTTGTGAAAACAGTACACTGAGCAAATGTCAAGCTGAGACTACTGTTTGCAGAAGACTTGTTACTTTTTTTGTCAAATGTGTGTCTGAATTAGACTTCTGTAGCTTGTTATTATACTATCTGTTGGGTCACAGATAAAATGTTCTCACACCATGTTTTTTTTGTTTGTTTTTTGCTAATTTCAATCATTTCTTTCTCATTACATTTTTTTTAACTTAGTTTTAAGGAACGTGCTCAGTTCCCAACCAAAGAGGCCATACAGCATCACTGACAGTAGATTTTCAACACACATTTCGTCAAGACTTGGGGCCGTTAATTAATCTCAGTAAGACAAAGATAATGATTTTTCAGTAAAGGACCATATGCCATGACCTGACCAAGAAGTTATGTAAATTCTACCTAGACACTGGAGCCCAGTAGCAAACAATAAATTACCGCTACTGAACCTCAGCCTAAAAATCAATGCCACAGGTAACTTTAACAAGGCTTTTAATGATCAGAGACAAAAGGCATGACAGGCTTTCCACTTCTTCAAAAATAACATTGACATCACAATAAGGATCTATAACTAACTGTAAGTCACTCTGGGTAAGAGCAACTTAATAATTACTCACATGTAAAAGTGATCTAGCTTAAAATCCTCCAATCACTTATAGAACCCACAACCCTCTATGGTTGTGAGGTCTGGTGTCCACTTATTCAGAGTGCACAAAATGACACTAACGCTGAAACCAGAGACGTTTGGGAACGTGTACCATTGTATCATAGTCAACGTGGTTTTTGGAGTGCTGCACTGGAAACTTGAGATGAGCAGCTACAAACGTCACTGAAGCAATATCAGAGATTCTCACAATTCAGCACAATTCGCTTTTCTCAACAACTACAAACCACAGCAATAAAGTAGGGCTGCCCTGTTCTGTGCTCATCTATGTTGGTATGCTATATAATTTGAAACAACATATTAATCATGCTCATTATACTTTAACATGAGTTTGCTCCCCATTCACACCTGAGACCTTGTAACACTAATGAGTCACATGACACCGGGGAGGGAAAATGGCTAATTGGGCTCAATTTGGACATTTTCACTTAGGGGTGTACTCACTTTTGTTGCCAGCAGTTTAGACATTAATGGCTGTGTGTTGAGTTATTTTGAGGGTACAGCAAATTTACACTGTTACACAAGCTGTACACTTACTACTTTACATTGTAGCAAAGTGTCATTTCTTCAGTGTTGTCACATGAAAAGATATAATCAAATATTTATAAAAATGTGAGGGGTGTACCACTTTTGTGAGATATTGTATATATACATATATATATATATATATATATATATATATATATATATATATATATATATATATATATATACAGTGGATATAAAAAGTCAACACACCCCTGTTAAAATGCCAGGTTCTTGTGATGTAAAAGAATGAGACAAAGATAAATCATGACCTATAACATGGACAAATCAATTGAAAAACAAACTGAAATCTTTGAGGGGGAAAAATAAAAAACCTGGTTGCGTAAGTGTGCACACCCTTAAACTAATACTTTATTGAAGCACCTTTTGAGGTCTTTTTGGGTAGGAGTCTATTAGCATGGCACATCTTGACATGGCAATATTTGCCCACTCTTCTTTGCAAAAGCGCTCCAAATCTGTCAGATTGCGAGGACATCTTCTGTGCACAGCCCTCTTCAGATCACCCCACAGATGTTCAATTGGATTCAGGTCTGGGCTCTGGCTGGGCCATTCCAAAACGTTAATCTTCTTCTGGTGAAGCCATGCTTTTGTGGATTTGGATGTGTGCTTTGGGTCATTGTCGTGCTGAAAGGTGAACTTCCTCTTCAGCTTTCTAACGGACGCCTGAAGGTTTTGTGCCAAAATTGCCTGGTATTTGGAACTGTTCATAATTCCCTCCACCCTGACTAAGGGCCTGGTTCCAGCTGAAGAAAAACAGCCCCAAAGCATGATGCTGCCACCACCATGATTCACTGTGGGTATGGTGTTCTTTGGGTGATGTGCAGTGTTGTTTTTGCGCCAAACATACCTTTTGGAATTATGGCCAAAAAGTTCAACCTTGGTTTCATCAGACCATTACACATTTTCCCACGTGCTATTGGGAGACTTGATGTTTGTTTTTGCAAACTTCAGCCGGGCTTGGATGTTTTTCTTTGTAAGAAAAGGCTTCCGTCTTGCCACCCTACCCCATAGCCCATTCATATGAAGAATACGGGAGATTGTTGTCACATGTAGCAAACAGCCAGTACTTGCCAGAATTTCCTGCAGTTCCTTTAATGTTGCTGTAGGCCTCTTGGAAGCCTCCCTGACCAGTTTTCTTCTCGTCTTTTCATCAATTTTGGAGGGATGTCCAGTTCTTGGTAATGTCTCTGTTGTGCCATATTTTCTCCACTTGATGATGACTGTCTTCACTGTGTTCCATGGTATATCTAATGCTTTGGAAATTATTTTGTACCCTTCTCCTGACTGACATCTTTCAACAATGAGATCCTTCTGATGCTTTGGAAGCTCTCTGCGGACCATGGCTTTTGCTCTGAGATGCAACTAAGAAAATGTCAGGAAAATCCTACTAGAACAGCTGAACTTTATTTGTGATTAATCAGAGTCACTTTAAATGATGGCAAGTGTGTAATGACTTCTATTTAACATGAGTTTGAATGTGATTGGTTAATTCTGAACACAGCCACATCCCCAGTTATAAGAGGGTATGCACACTTATGCAACCAGGTTATTGTAAGGTTTTTATTTTTCATTTTTCCCCCTCGAAGATTTCAGTTTGTTTTTCAATTGAATTGTTCACATTATAGGTCACATTAGAAGTGGAAAAAGTTCTGAAATGATTTATCTTTGTCTATTTCTTCTACAACACAAAAACCTGGCATTTATACAGGGGTGTGTAGACTTTTTATATCCATTGTATATATATATATATATACACCCCTCACATTTTTGTAAATATTTGATTATATCTTTTCATGTGACAACACTGACGAAATGACACTTTGTTACAATGTAAAGTAGTGTGTTGAATGTATTTGAAAAGGTAAAACTGGTCAAACAATTGCCCTTTAAATGTTGCACAGAGAATTCCCTTCATTGCAGCCTTTCCAAAAATGTATTGCTTCACCAGAACCAGAGGTTAAAGAAAACAAAATCTCTGTCAATTAGCAACATGTAGATGTCAAAAAGAAGCATTCCAATTTATGACAATATTCAGGTGATTATTCCGTCTTTCACCATGTCTGCAGCAATGGGTAATCATATAATGGCAGCAACTGCATCAATTGTATTTTGTTTTGTTTTAATAGAAGCTTAAAATACAATAAGGAACCTTTCAAACTGTGCAGGGTGAATTTTAGACATTTTCTATGTAATTTTATAAATATTGACAATGCTTGTGAATTTATAGTATTTTGGCGCTTCTGTCCAATCTCAGCAATGCTTGTGCGGACAAGAAATATAGCCCAGAAGCATAAAGTTACGGTCCTTCAAGTGAGCCTCACTTTGCAGGACACTGCTTTTCCTTGTAGTGTAGCATGTCTCAATTGACCACTGCAAGTCCTTGAAGTGCGACTCACCTTTCAGAGTAGTTTCGGAGATGTGATGTTTCTGGTCTAGTTTGACCTCAACACCCAAATCCAACTCTGCATGCAGAATTCGGCAAAACTGCAGTTTTCATTTTTTTATCTAGCAGACGCTCTTAATCAGAGCAACTTAGGAAGTCAACACATTTAGACCCAACCAAATCATGAAAAAATAAACACTGGAGAAAATAAATAAAAAAACAGGCAAATTGGAATGTGACCTTGCCCAAAACAAAGAGTACACAGTGGCAGAATACCTGAACACTGTGATGGACCCAAAGTCAAGAAAAACATTGAGCAGACGTGGTGAGCATGGGCTATCAATCGAAAGAGGCAGCTATACACAGCATTGAGATTTGGGACACAACGCCAGGAGAAAAGGCCACCAGTTGAGCACACAATATTATGCACATTACCATTATTTATCTCTATATTCATTTTCCCTTGCCATTCCTAGTTTCAATATTTGCACATATTTACAGTATAACTCTGTACATAGCTGATAATATAACACGTCAGTTGCCTTCATCCATACGAAACATTTCTCTGGGTAATGTTTACTTTTACAATTACAAATTGATTTATTTTCAACCCTTTTCTTAATTAATTATTCTAATTTTGATCTCTTATTTACCACTTGCTTTGTCAACATAAACAGATGTTTCCCCAAGCCCCTTTAGCATGTGAGAGAAAAAAAGAGCTACAGGAAGAGAGAGAGGGACTGTATCCAACAGGTCCATAGATTTGTACAAAGGACTATTTTGCATCTTCAAAGACTATCTGCCCACCTCCATACCTCGCTCAACCCACTGTGAATACCCATGGTCCTCTAGGCTTGCATGTCAAATACAAAATGCCTTGGCCCCCTACTGGGCCATAGACAGAAACTATTGTTGACAATATGCCATTTCTGTGGGTGCGGACACTTCTAATTCTGCGTTGTCAAATGCGTCTCATATACCGCTTAGCATTCCCATGGCAAATGTCTTTTCCACACTCTTTAGACAAGTAATCACACACAATGGCCAGAACTTTTCAGACACACATAATGGCATTTTGGGGTAAATTTTTTTCTGTACAAACAAAGGATTACAGTTTAGCGAGCGCACACACACACACACACACACACACACGCACACACACAATTACGTTGAGCTGCTTTGTCCAGTTAAGAGCAGAGCGCAATGACACTGACCAATGAGGCTCTTCGTAGCCTGCGGCTCATGGGCTTGTCAAAGGGCGGGCTGTTCATAGCAAACTTCTCCAGGTAGCCCTCCGGTAGCCTGATGTCAGCCGGCAGAGACAGACGCTTGTTTATGTCCTGGAAAGAGAGCGACAGAGACAGAGAGGAAAGACAGAGAAACAGAAAGAGACAACGAAAGAACGAGAGAGAGACAGAGACACAAAAAGAGAAAGAAAAGAAGCACTTAAATATATTTTTATAACTGCATGCTAATGTCCTAATTCAACGGATTAACTGAAACAAAGTCTTGGTTGTGATATATCACTGTTAATCTAAAATATGAACCACATATCCCAGCATCCTGCCTCGCTCCCATAGCCTGCTGTGGGCAGCTTGCCAATCATCTCTGGTTTCCATGGCAGCACTGCCTGGCCCAGAACCAACATCCCCACAGGATATGTTGCGTATATAGGATATATGCGTTGTGTGTGTGTTTATCTTAGTACATGTTTGTGTGTATGTGTGTGTGTGTGTGTGTGTGTGTGTGTGTGTGTGTGTGTTTATCTTAGTATGTGTGTGTGTGTGTTTCTCAGTACATTCCAATGGCAAAAAAACAACATGGAGAAAGAACATATGAGCAACCCCCCTTGGGGCTTATTCATGTCTGTCTGTCTGTCTGTCTGTCTATCTATCAATCTATCATATCTGCACACACACAGATGTGCGCGCACACACACAAATGACATATTCTCATGCATGCAATCCGTGATGTAAGTGACATGTTGACACCACAGCCATTATGTAAAGGGGATAATCATGTTAATGTGACAAAACGGCTGAAGGGTTCACATGTGCTCCGTAAGCCTCCATCTCCGCCTGATGAAACACTTATCATCTCGGCTCCTTCATCCGTCGCATTTCCCCATCAACAAACTCGCTGAGGTACACTCAATCAACAGACAATTACAAACGCCCACTAACACTGTCACTCAAACACTCATGTTCAAACACATACACTATTTAATTCACTTAGATGCATGTGTACACACAAACAAGCGCATACACCAGCACTGGCACTGTCATGTTAAGCCACATTCACTTCGATTCACGTGTACAGACACAAATATGCAAATGACACACAGATGCACACACACACAAACACTCTTGGTGAGACCCCACACGTGATTTCAAATCAAAATTGCATTGACTTAAACACGAAAAACAAACTCTAACCCTTAACCTAACCCTAACAGTATCCCCAAAAACCTAACATTAAACGTTAACCTAAACCTAACCTTAGTTTCAAAAACCTTTCTAACCCCAAAGAAAAATTTACCCTAAACCTAACTCCTAAATAAAAATATACATTTTCCTCATGTGGACAGACAATGTCTTCACAAATTCAAATTGTACTTATTTTACTTTCCTTGCAGGGGTTTTTGGTCCCCAACAGGATTATCAAAATTGTACACACACACGCACACACACACGCACACGCACGCATGCACGCACACACACACATACAACCTAATACTTACAATGCTGAACAACTCTAGCAGGTCCCTCATTGTCCCTCGCAAATGTAATCCTAAACAGTCTCACTCACTCTCTTCCCAAACAGCACCTCTCTCACCCCGCCACGTGTCTCAACAGACAGAGATGGACAGAATGAGAGAGAGAGAACGAGGGCATGAGAACCCCCCACACAGAGGAGGAAGGGGCGGAGGAAGAGGAGGATGGAAAAGGGGGGATGGTTAGGAAGATTCCTGGGGGTAAAAAAAGGCAGATGTGGGAATGGGGGGTGTTGGGAAATGCTGACAGGAAACAGCTCATTTGCCATCTCTCAGCCCTGATCAGTCTCTCCCTCACATCTTCCACTCACTTTCGATTATAATTCCATATACTAGTTTGCCTTTTCAAACCGTATCACCTAAGCACTATATGTTACAATAGGACAACAGGAAATCAACAGGTTAAAAAAAAAAAAACATGGCCGAGTGACAACACCGTTACTTGGCAGTATTGATTACATTGAACAGTACATAGTTATATATAGAACAGACGATGGACTGTTTCTTCATCGAGGTTTCATGGTTTATTTCGGTTCTATATCGCTCTCTGTCCTTCACTTTCTCCCCCCTTCTTTCTCTCCGTTTGTAGTAAACATGGTCTAAATTAGTCCAGTCCGGAGCGTTCAGAGAGAAAGCAGCGTGTGTCCGGAGGCATTTCCTGCAATACTGCTGCGCTCATCATTCTGCAGCTGCCACACAGACACATGCACACATGTGCACGCACACAAATACACCCAAACAGGGTCACAGACACATACAGAGAAGGACAGACAGACACACACACAGATAGGCAGACATATGCACACACACACACACACACACATTCTCATGTACCTCGTTGGAGATGCGTCTGTGATGGTTGTTCCTCATGCGGACCCTGACCGGACTCTGGACTTCATCAGAGGATGTCCCGGACGCCTGGTCACTCTCCCCATCTGAGCCCATTTTTACGTTCTCATGGACAATACCTGCAGAACACATTAAATAGACTTCATTCTGATCCTCTGTCAAGCATTGAACGCCTACTCCTCAACAACTGTTCCATCTTTGCGGTGAGACAAGTCCTTACAACAAGAACAGTTTCAATCACAGGGAATGGAACCTGCTACAAACAGACATGGTTTCGGTTTTTATATGTTTAAATGCTACAGCCTCCTACATCTATTTAAATGAATGAATACAGGCAGATTTCTAACACTCTTTGGATACAGTTTATTGTTAAATTGTATCTCAAGTTTTATTCCTTCTTGTACCGTTTAAGAATATTAGTGTTTGAAAGACAGAGACAATTTTGTATCTCCCCCCAGGAGGTTTGGTAGAGTCCAACCCTCTGAAGATGGATTGTACCAACAGCCTTGCAGGGGTGTCAGCTAGGTGAAACGAGAAGGTCAGGACATCAATATAAACCTGCATGGACTCCAGCTCTCCTACTGTGTATGTGTGCGTTTCCATTCCCCTCATTACTCGTTCTCCCGGAATCCATCAGATAAGTGAGTCTCAGACACGGGACATGACACCTGTGTGTGTGTTTGTATGGGTGTGTGTGCAGTGAGCACAGTAGACTGTCCATCCATCAGTCTAAGGTTTCAAGGTTTCTTTGACTTTCATGGCACGATGTCTGAGATTAGACTCTGCCAAGGAACCCAGATTGGAGGGTCAAGGAGCGTAAGGAAAAACGGAGCTGGACAACCCACACATGCACTAACTGTTCCTCCAGCTCTGGGGAGGTGGTTTGTGATGTGTTCTTTGACAATGTAAGTAACTTACTTACATGTCACCACAGTCTACTGAGCGGGAGAGACAGACAGAGATTAAGAGTCTACTGTTCATGCAAACTATGAAATTCCCTTTTTTACATTGAACATTTGAATCATTCAGCAGAAGCTCTAATCCAAAGCGGCTTACAGTAGTAAGTCTATATATTTTCATCCTGGCCCCCTGTGGGAGTTGAATGTCTGTATGGAATCACAATATGTGAGTCGTTTGGTTTAGCTGGCAGAATTAATTAAAGGATGGGGCATCACAGTGTTAGCTTTCTACTAACATTATAATGTTAAAAAGAGAGCTTTGGACAAGTTTTCTGTACAGTACAGCTAAACACTTCTCTTCCTCCCCTCTGGGATCTTGTCTTAACAATGTAGCTAGTTTAGCTACGAGCTACTGGCTATACTGGTATAACTTTTGCGCTAGACTGCCTTTCCAATTTGTTCGTTTGTGTTTGTTATCGTTATGAACTAACAGCGGCTATAGGAAGTTGCTTTGTTGGTAGTACATCAAATTAGTGATAAGACAATTGAAACAAGAGCTCAAACACACAATTTTTAAAACAATGCTAGTGATGGGTCGTTGGAGAATTTCTTTTTTAATATCTCTTTTTGGTGAAAGTTGCAAACTTAACCACTGTGAGAGGAGCCGTTCATTTTGCTTCATGCTAAAAACTATTAGGGATCTAATAATTATGACTGCTAAGAAGTAACCTACTTGAATGTGCATTTTAACATTCTAACATAATTCTAGCCAATGTTTTTGCCTTTGCATGTTTTTACATGTTTTTTTTAGCATTTTAAACTAAGCGCCGTTTGGGAGCTAAATGAGCCCTCTCTTTTGGGTCAAGTCTTATTGCTATTAAAAAAACATTTATCAACCCAGTTAGAATAGTAAAAAGTAATTTGTTGTTATACCCATATCTTATACACCAGTCTTGTTTACCTAGGCATTCAGCCAATCAGCATTCAGGATTCCAACCATCTTGCTAATAATTGTCTAAAATTGATTCTAGACAATTTAATTGTCACATTCTAAAAGCCTACACACACTGTTTGATGAAGTATATAAACCAGGCGCCTTAATGCAGTTAAAGACAATATCTGCTCATGTGCAGATGTTAGCCTCATCCTGTAAGAGCGGTAGCCATGAGACTGAAACAGGTTGAGTATCACTAGCATCTGTATAAACATTACCTGTTGATGTGTCCACTACATCTGTTCAGACATACAGTACACATCTTCTTATGTTCCTAAAAGCACACTATAGCGGTGGTTTTTAACTTTGCGTCGCAGGAGGTTGTGAATGGAGTTTAAAGTTAAAGTTTGATTAAAGAGAAGAAAAGAGATTCAATTCTGAATTCAATCAACACTACGTAGAAAGTGTATAACAATTATTATGAACAAATTGTATATAATAAACTGAAACCTATGCATCCTCAATCACAGATTTTGTGTCCAATAGATTCCAATACATGTTATATTGCTACAGTACATTTACTGAAAATGTCACAGACAAGGGTTTTCCAGATAGCATCTGAGCAAACATTTTTGAGATACTAGTATAAGTTTGCATCTGAAACAACCTATTTCAATTTGGGTTCCACGGCAAAACCATTTGAGAACCACTGATCTCAAGCATTGTTTCTCAAACCTCTCATGGGGACCCCTAGCCTGTCCATGCATTAGATGTACTCCAGAGCTAGCACAGCTGAATCACCTTGTCAAATTATTATCAAGCCCTTGACTGAGCCCTTGACTTCACTGAGGTCAGCTACAGTAGTTCAGGGCTACAACAAAATGATGGAATGGCTGTGGGTCCCCAAGAGAGGTTTGAGAGTAAGAGTACAGTTAATGTTACAGGCTGTAACAGACATTATAACCATTGACTGAAATGTGAACAAAGGCACTAAATAAACTGCTCATTTCTGCCTATGAATCGGCTAATAATAATAATGAGTACAGCCAAGAGTAAGCAGAAAGCAACAGTCAGGACTGAACTGGAAACTACACAGAAAGTAACTGACACTTGAAAGAGAAATGTAAACGGGATACCTAGCTGCTTAAACACACACACACAGGCACACACACAAACGCACACACAGAGATATACCTGAGCAGTAACCAGTATTGGGTCACATCTCTTTAACCGTAAGGAGAAGTCATGGTGTGTTTTTCTTATGTCAACAATGAGGATATCACCTGATCTTAGCATTTCACCTGTATTTCCACCTGTTAAAGCCAGTTGGGAAGCTAGGCCAGGCTAGTTAGCTAGGGAAAAAGTAAATTACACAAACACAGATGAGATATATTGTATATTTAAGCAATAAGGCACGAAGGAGTGTGGTATAAGGCTACGAGCTGTTCTTAGGCACGATGTGTCGTGTGGCAATAAACAACATATCGCGTGGCAATGTGCCACAAAACCCCCAGGATGCCTAATTTATATTATAAATCAGTTACCACCACAATAAAAGCAATAATAAGTAATGTGATATTACGCCGTTGATGTCACACGGCTATCAGCCAATCAGCACCATTGTATGGACCATTTTATAGACACCATTGTATGTTGACAATATACCATACACACCATAGATTCCTTTTTGCTTAAAAATACCATGTAACACTACAAGGGGTATAACAAATTTCAAAACCCCATGCACTGTAAGTGTTATATTTTTGCTTTTATAAACCAGCATAGTTATATTAGCTTATAGTTTGTTTGCATAATATAGCTAATTACCTTTAGTTTACTTTCACACATACACACACACACATACACACACACACACAGCACATTCAATAAAACTCCTTTCTATAGCACCCCTCCCTCCTCAATGAGCTCCTGGCCTTTACCAGATTCAGACTCGACCATCGTGCTCCAGTAACTGTGGACTCAGGCTGGGAGCACACTCTAAATGTCAGCCACAGCTCAGAAAGAGAAGCACCCCTGGTTACTTCTAACGCACACAATCTGCCTGCAAGCCAGCCAACACAGTTTTTTTGGCTTTTTTCCACGCTCCAGTGAATCTCAATGGGGATGAGATACTTTCACATTCCAACCGCTGCAGAACATTTCAGAATGGTACTAAATGCACACCGCACATCCACCATACAGAAGCTATACCAACCCACCACACACCCCTCCATTATTTCTTTGTTGTATTGTTCTTAAATGTGTCAGTTCTTGTCTAATATCCACCTGTTGTTGTTTTTTGTGCATTTTATGATTAAACCCCAGGATGCAATGTTTGACAAATCTAGTGGGGACAGAAATTAAATACAAAATTCCACAGTATACGATTGCTATAAATACCAGTATAACTATATTTCAATGGGTCTAAAGAAGAAAAGGATGAAGAAGACATGTGTTGGTGTGTGATACACACACACCAACACACACTCACCAATGGAGTTGCCAAGGGGACGGCAGGTGTCCAACATTCTAAGCCTGTGGAAAGTTGAGAGCCTCAGAATGTGGTCTCTGTCATCCGTTTTCAGCCCCTCCGTGTTAACCCCATTCTTCCAGTGGTCACCCATTATGATAGCACGAAGATGAGCGACTGCAGGAAGGTACCAAGTCTGCGTGGATGGATCTCAAGTGTTTCAAAAACTCCCAAACTAGAAACTAAAAGAAAAGTAAACTAACAACCTGCTTAAAAAGCTTTTGAGAGGTCCATTCCAGATAGCCGCTCTGTGTGGGGCCCAGTATTCTTGCAGCATATGTACCCATCCAGGGCTCACTGTCTTTGGTGTAGAATCTGTCTTCAACCTGCCTCCTACATCCAGAAGATTCACACAGGCACGCATACAATGATCAGACAGAGAAAACTCCCCTTGCTGCCACTCTACCTCCTTTATATGACACTCCCTCTTCCTCCCTCCCTCTTGCCTTCTTTCCCTACCTCTCTCTATAGCCCTATGTCTCTCTCTCTCTCTCTCTCTGCAGTCACATTGTTTGCTGACAAAGGAAGGTCAGAAACAGAGCAGGTAGGCACAGAGTTACATATACATAACACACAAAGAGAAGCAGAGAGAAAAGAAACCACGGTCTTGTAGATGGAGACATGGATCCTCCGGAGCACATATCACCAAGCGGCTTCTGCTTCTTATTGCCCTTCTTGCTCAACTAGGAAGTACTCGTCGGCACATACGCTCCTGGAGGAAACACATTCACCGGTCAATGCTATTTAGGAGCCTGAACTACCACACGGAGGAGTCCCTACATCAGAAAGGCCTGGGGTTAGGGTAGTGCAACACCACCAAATGTTCACCAGGATTTCCTTCAGAATTTTTTACCCTTTCTCGCATTTTACACTAAATGTCAACAGCGACAATAATTTCGGACTCAAATTGAAAAAACACGTTTAAGAGCTCCAAGAGGGTTATTTATTGTGTTACTGCTCATATTAAAAACTAGTGAGATGCCGGGAATCTGTAAATGACATCAGCACTCAGCAGTCACCACACGCACACACACACACACACACACACACACAGACACCACCCTGCATGAATGAATAATTACGCTGTAAAATGCACCACAGCATTCACTGAACTTCACACACAAATGCTGTTGCCCTGGTCAATCTCCCAAAAATGCGGTCACTGAGGACAAAATAATTTGTCTCACAAAGAAAGAAAAAAGTCTGACAGATTCCTTTGTGCTACAACACACACACAGACCCACACACATTTACACACACACACACACACACACACACACGTGCGCCATCAGTCTCTCCCATCCCTGTATCTATAACAGGAGAGGGCTCTTAGACCAATCGATATCCATCCATGCTTCTCTGCAGCCACACTAGCACACACACTCCCCGTTCAATCAATTACTAACAAGCTAAAGTATGGTAAGAAGCTTGGGAGTGCTTGGACACACACACACATGCTGACGCAGACTGCTGCTCCCTTCATCTTCTATGAAAGCTTTTGAATGTGGGACGGCTCAAGGACAAGCTTTCCCACTATCCCTTCTTTACTGACCTCGGTCTCCCTCCCACCCTCTCCCGCTCATCATCCGGAGCTCTACTGTACTTCATCGGCACATCCCTTTTGTCTCCCTCTGTCTCTGTGACTTTTTTGTCGACCTCCTCCCTCTCTCCAAGGGTTCAACAATTCAGTTTTTCCCTTGTCTCTATCCCTCTGATCATTCTTCGGCCACTGTCTTTCTGGCCATTAGAGACTTAAACCAGGGGTAAAATCGAATCAATGCAATATTGAACAGTCACATTTGGGTGTAGAGCACTGAGGCGCGAGCACGGACGCACACTCGCGCACATTCACACAAGCATGACGTGCACACACACAAACGCCCGCTCACAGAGCTGAGGAACAGGGAGTGCCTAGGCTCCAGTGATTACATCTAAACCCTTTATCTGTGTCTGAGGAATCTGATTATTCAATTACTGAGATACCAAAGTCCCTGAAGCTATCGGTTACTACTACTCTGCTTTTAACTTGTTTCTACTTTGAGTCAAACTCACTGAATCTCAGTCTTTCTCTCTCACTGTTGGTCTCTTTCTTTCCGTTTGGCGGCTTTTCTTGAAATTAGGAAGTAGAACGATTAGGGAAAATCTCACTACTCTCTTAACCTCAAACTCAGCTGATGATTGGTAGAACTTCGGAAAACAGTTAATGTACTGAGTCGTGGGAACTTTCTCTTCTTCCCTGTCTAAACACTGCCTAAAAATTACATAAGTCAGTCTTTTATCTCTGCAGGCTCTATATTTCAATGTCACAATTCTTCAACTACCTCTTCTCTCTGAGCGCCTCCAGTTGAATTGATGGAAGATGATCAGTCAACTTCTAGAATATTTGCTTTCATTTCAACAACTTTTTGACTTGTAAATTGCTAGACGACTTAAGAGTTATTGCATATTTCTAGCAATATTAAGAATTCTGATACCATCCCCGCGGTCTAAATGGTGGCCCAAGGGCTTGTGTGACATTGTCACACATGACTTGTGTGACATTAAGAATGATCACCCCATTTTGTGACATAAACAGCTTGCTTAACTTTTATTTAACATAAAGTTTTAGACATGCTGCCCCTAAATCTAGAGTGATTGTTGTCTGTCTGTAGATTACCGTCTCGGCATTCGGTCAGCTGTTACAGCAGCAGCTGACACAGGAGAGCTACTGACATTGCGTTGCTGAAATAGGCTTTGCAGTCACAAACAGATGACTGACTTTAAGAAAATTCATTATAATGTCCATTCGCAGCTATGAACTTATAAACAGTAGCGAGATAGCTTTGGTGGAATTTATGTGTTTTGTACAGTACAGTGAACAAGTCTTAGGCACCTGAAAGTCGACCTAAAGTCATTTATTTGGATAGTAAGTGTTTATTAGTAAAACAACTATACACTGCAGTTCAAAAGTTTGGGGTCACTTAGAAATGTCCTGGTTTTCAAAAGAAAAGCACATTTTTTGTCCATTAAAATAACATCAGAAATACAGTGTACACACTGTAAATGTTGTAAATGACTATTGTAGCTGAAAATGGCTGATTTTTAATGGAATATCTACATAGGCATACAGAGGCCCATTAACAGCAACCATCAGTCCTGTGTTCCAATGATATGTTATGTTTGCTAATCAAAGTTCATCATTTTGAAAGGCTAATTGATCATTAGAAAACCCTTATAAAATTATGTTAGCACACCTAAAAACTGTGAAATTGGCCTTCTTTAGACTAGTTGAGTATCTGGAGCATCAGTAATGGTTGGTTCGATTACAGGTTCAAAATGGCCAGAAACAAAGAACTATCCTCTGTAACCCGTCAGTCTATACTTGTTCTGAGAAATGAAGGCTCTTCCATGTGAGAAATTGCCAAGAAACTGAACATCTTGTACAATGCTGTGTAGTAGTCACTTGTACTACACGGCAATGTGATGGTCTGGGGGTGCTTTGGTGGTGGTGGATTTGTACAGGGTAAAAAGGACCTTGAAGAAGGAAGGCTATCACTCCATTTTGCAAAGCCATGCCATACCCTGTGGACTGTGCTTGATTGGAGACAATTTCCTCCTACAGCAGGACAATGACCCAAAGCACAGCTCCAAACTATGCAAGAACTATTTAGGGAAGAAGCAGTCAGCTGGTATTCTGTCTGTAATGGAGTGGCCAGCACACACCGGATATCAACCCTATTGAGCTGTTGTGGGAGCTGCTTAAACGTATTGTTTGTAAGTAGTGCCATCAAGCCAATCCAACTAGTGGGAGGTGCTTCAGGAAGCATGGGGTGAAATCTCTTCAGATTACCTCGACAAATTGACAACTAGAATACAAAGATCTGCAAGGCTGTAATTGCTACAAATGGAGGATTTGTTGAAAGCAAAGTTTGAAGGACACAATAATTATTTCAATCAAAATCATTATTTCGAACCTTGTCAATGACAATTTCCGATTCATTTAGCTATCTTTCCTATTCAAATTAATTCATGTTTTCATGGAAAACAAGGACATTTCTCAGTGACCCCAAACTTTTGAATGATATATGTATATATATATACAGTGGGGCAATTATTTAGTCAGCCACCAATTGTGCAAGTTCTCCCACTTAAAAAGATGAGAGAGGCCTGTAATTTTCATCATAGGTACACTTCAACTATGAGAGACAAAATGAGAAAAAAATTCCAGAAAATCACATTGTAGGATTTTTAATGAATTTATTGGTAAATTATGATGGAAAATAAGTATTTGGTCAATAACAAAAGTTAATTTCAATACTTTGTTATATACCCTTTGTTGGCAATGACAGAGGTCAAACGTTTTCTGTAAGTCTTCACAACGTTTTCACACACTGTTGCTGGTATTTTGGCCCATTCCTCCATGCAGATCTCCTCTAGAGCAGTGATGTTTTGGGGCTGTCGCTGGGCAATACGGACTTTCAACTCCCTCCAAAGATTTTCTATGAGGTTGAGATCTGGTGACTGGCTAGGCCACTCCAGGACCTTGAAATGCTTCTTATGAAGCCCCTCCTTCGTTGCCCGGGCGGTGTGTTTGGGATCATTGTCATGCTGAAAGACCCAGCCACGTTTCATCTTCAATTGCTGATGGAAGGAGGTTTTCACTCAAAATCTCACGATACATGGCCCCATTCATTCTTTCCTTTACATGGATCAGTCATCCTGGTCCCTTTGCATAAAAACAGCCCCAAAGCATGATGTTTCCACCCCCATGCTTTACAGTAGGCATGGTGTTCTTTGGATGCAACTCAGCATTCTTTCTCCTCCAAACACGACGAGTTGAGTTTTTACCAAAAAGTTCTATTTTGGTTTCATCTGACCATATGACATTCTCCCAATCCTCTTCTGGATCATCCAAATGCTCTCCAGCAAACCTCAGACGGGCCTGGACATGTACTGACTTAAGCAGGAGGACACGTCTGGCACTGCAGGATTTGAGTCCCTGGCGGCGTAATGTGTTACTGATGGTAGCCTTTGTTACTTTGGTCCCAGCTCTCTGCAGGTCATTCACTAGGTCCCCCCGTGTGGTTCTGGGATTTTTGCTCACTGTTCTTGTGATCATTTTGACCCCACGGGGTGAGATCTTGCGTGGAGCCCCAGATCGAGGGACATTATCAGTGGTCTTGTATGTCTTCCATTTTCTTATAATTGCTCCCACAGTTGATTTCTTCACACCAAGCTGCTTACCTATTGCAGATTCAGTCTTCCCAGCCTGGTACAGGTCTACAATTTTGTTTCTGGTGTCCTTTGACAGCTCTTTGGTCTTGGCCATAGTGGAGTTTGGAGTGTGACTGTTTGAGGTTGTGGACAGGTGTCTTTTATACTGGCAACAAGTTCAAACAGGTGCCATTAATACAGGTAACGAGTGGAGGACAGAGGAGCCTCTTAAAGAAGTTACAGGTCTGGGAGAGCCAGAAATCTTGCTTGTTTGTAGGTGACCAAATATTTATTTTACCGAGGAATTTACCAATAAATTCATTAAAAATCCTACAATGTGATTCTCTGGATTTTTTTTCTCATTTTGTCTCTCATAATTGAAGTGTACCTATGATGAAAATTACAGGCCTCTCTCATCTTTTTAAGTGGGAGAACTTGCACAATTGGTGGCTGACTAAATACTTTTTTGCCCCACTGTATATATATATATATATATATATATATATATATATATATACTTTTTTAAATTACTACTGTATGTGCTGCAACGGTTAGCTCCATCCCAACCACAGTAGACATGACTGAGCTGATAGCTTAGCTAATGCGCTAGCAAGCTATGCAAACTGTGCCTTCTTTCGTGACCAAGGCTAACTCACAAAACAATCAGGGACCTATTTAGACCTTGGATACCAGATGGGGGCAATTAATAATAAACCAAATAAACCAGCAGGCTCCGACCCTCGGAGGGTAAGACTGCTAGCAGTGTAAGGCAGTTGAGGTATAAAAACACGTGCGTGAGCAATTGTTGATATTGGCTACATTGTAGCCTACGTCAACATGTGGTTTAACCAAGATCACCTGCAAGAAATCAACAAACATGAACAGGTATAAGGTGAAAACAGCTCCTGTATTTCCAGCGTTTTAAAATCCTAAACGCAGAATATGTGAAAATAAGAGTTCATATTTGTAATTTGAGAGATAAAATCCCAAATCAAAAAGGTCACTATTTTGCAATACTATTTTGCAACACTATTTTGCAATTACTGAGTCAGGTTTTAATGTAGTAAAACAAAATACATATATTTTCCAAATACAAAGCAACAATAATTAACGGGGAAAAAATAATTCAGTAGACTTTAAATACAGTTTTGGATTATGGTGAGATGAATGAACTGGACACTCTGGAGCAATTCTGAAGGATGTTAGATGATATTTTAAATTAAGATTTTTTATTATTATCATTCTGCTTTTTGTGACTGTGTTTTGCATATAATGTAACGTGTACTTGATGTGCGTACATAAGAATGGGTGTCCCCTTTTGCTCAGTTTGCGTGGTAATTGTGTTTATGTAGGGCTCATTTGTAAATTAGTCATTTGGTATCAGCACCAAATTAATTAGTCATTTTGGTATCAGCTAAAATGAAGCTTAAATAAATAAGCTCAAATAAAAATATAAGGTTAATATAAGGTTAAACCCAACATATGACTGTCTCTATCTTCTCTTTCGTCCTATGCAACCGTTGTGATTTCTTCCTCTATCTATCTTGTGCTCCGTCTGAAAAGGTCAACATAGTTCATTCTATAGAGGCATCCCTGCTTCAGGCTAGTCCTGCCCAACAGAAACTAACCACATGAGTGATGTGGCATTGCATTGCACTTATTACATCTGATCTAGGAGAGGTAAAGAATGGATGGAAGGAAAGAGCGATGCAGAGAGGGACGGGGAGGTATAGAGTGCCTAATGCTGTGTTAATGCATTGTATCAAAACCCCACCACAGTGGATTGGCCAGAGAGTGTGAATAGAAAAAAAGCGAGAGGCTTTAATTGTTCTATTTAGGCTTAGCGTATATTTAGACCATTTCGGATTCAGAGTGGGATAAATAATGAGAGAGGGCGAGAGAGTCACAAGGAGAACTGTCATGCACTCAAGGAGAAGTGATGTCTAATCTTTAACTCCTTACAGAGAGAGCAAAAGAAATAGAAAACAAGGGAATGGAAAAGTGATAGGGGAGGGAGAGAAAGAGCGGGATGGAGAGAGAAGAGAGACATTGATAGACATGCTGTCTAGTTAATCCTAGCATACTGTAAATACCAAACGGAACAGCAGCTGCACAACTGCCAAATGGATCACATCACTGTGAAAGCCCTGTCGCTCCGACCTGGGTATGTGCGTGTGTGTGTCCATTAGCAACACGGCTCTAAACCAGACCTACTCATAGGGATGACCGGTGTACTTTATAATTATGAAGACGAGAGGGTGAGAAAAGAGGGAAGAGGGAAAGAGAGATGGAAACACAGAGAGAGAGAAAGCAAGAGAAAGCCAGGGGGAGGGAGAGATGGGGGGGAGAGGATGGTAATCTCTTTAGTGCAGCAAGAAAGATTGCATCATCACGCTTCTCTGTTAGAGAGAGACGTGGTCTGACTGCAGAGTTGAACACAGTGAGTCAGCGAGACAACATGCTTACACACGACACACAGACACCTTGACACTAACCTACTTATAAAGAGGCAAAAGCATAACAGGGCTGAACCCATCAGTAATAGCAGCATAGAATGGCCGACCAGAGTAAAGGTTAGGCTACAGCATCTTCTCAATCTCCATGCCTTTCCCGGTGAGATGAATTCCTGTCTCCAGGGAAAAGCAGAGTGGTTGACAGGCTCACTGGAGGTTATTAAGACAGGCTAACAAGAGGTCCAGAGGAATTGCAGTTATCTCAGGATTCAGGTCTTACTTAGGTGTGATAGAAATGTGAGGAAATAGAACTGTCAAGATTCTCTTATTAAGTAGTAAGACTAAGTCTCCCAAATCTGCCCGGGCACACGCCCCCAACCCCGGCTTCCCTCCCCCTCTCCCTCGTTCTCCTGCCATGAAGCTCTATCCGCAAAGGGAAATGAGATTACAAAGATTCATCCATCCACCACACACTGTAACACATAACAAGGGTGGGCCGAGGGGCAGATAGCGTGTGTGCGAATGAGGCTGTAGGATTGGGGTCATTACAGAAAGTAGCGCGTCTCTCTAGAGTAGAACCCCTGGAGAACTAACGCACGTGCTCCATGAGCCCAGCCTCTTCTCCCAGTGACTGGACAGTTTTTCGCTTCCTGTTAACTCACTCGTGCACCGCCAATGTGTCCTGTCGGTAAATAGCAAGGATCCAGTCGATAGAGAAGCATGAACACATTGCATCAAATTACTGTCTGCAACCCACCTCCCTTTGGCAGTATCCAGACTGACTTTGAGGTGAAGCAACACACACACACACACACACACACACACACACACCCACACGCTACATAACAGTCAAGACTCAAACATCAAAAGCATGCAAAGCACCTGAGGGGCAACAGACATTTTATAATGTATAATGTATATAATATAATATAATAATATAAAGACATCTTAAAATGCATAATGTATATAATATATACATTATAACCGGGTGGTTTGAATCCTGAATGCTGGCTGACAGAAAGCCACGTTATAGACCTTATACGACAGATATATCATAAAAGCACTTTTTACTGTTCCAATTATGCTAATACTAATTTATAATTGCAATAAGGTACCCGGGGTGTGTTGTATATAGCCAATATACTATAGCTAAGGGTTGTATCCTAAGACATCATTGGCTATATACCACAACCCCTCGTGATTGTACATGCTGAAAATCCAACAGTCATTATTATACACAAACAAAGCCAAGGTTGGGAAAAGACACAAAGCTATCCAAACAGACGAACTGCGTAGTAGGTAATTATCCATACATGGGAAGAGCAACAGACAAATAGAGAGAAAAAATGAGAGAGAGAAAGAGAGAAACAAACAGAAAAACTGATAGGTACAGAGGGTTTCCGTGTGATGAGCAAAGGTGGAGGGAGAATAAGAAACTGGGCACGGGTTTGTGACGTGTGTGTGTGTATGTGTTTGTGTGTGTGTGTGTGTACCAAGGGATCCGGTCCTGTGCAGCGTGAGGTAGGGCCTGTCTCGGTCCAGGCCTGGGTTGTCTCTGCGCAGGGCAGCGGTGCGGCCGAGGTGGCCAGCGTACTGACGCAGGAAGGAGGGAGCACTGTGAGAGGCTGGGGGATGAACACTGACGGGACACACCGCCATGGGCTCTGAGGGTGGGGGGGGGTTGAGAGAAAGGAACAGGGAGTATGAGGTAGGGAGAGCGGAACAGAGGAAGGTAGAGAGGGAGACGGAGAGAAGAGGGGACAGAAAGAGAGAGTGATAAAGACCACGCAGAGAGAGAACGGTGTACAGATACCACAGTCATGTGAGCGGAGAAAGATGACGGATGAGATATGGACAGCTGTGTGTCATGTTAACGACACTACCTTCAAACAGAGCGCAATGGCGGACCTCTTTCTCCAAAAGAAAACTACCCGGAGTTACAATAAATGCATAGAAATAGAATGAGTAGAAAGGACAAATAACCAACTTGAACAGAGCCTCAATTCATTCCTTTTCTATGCATTCGTCAAATAATCCAGGCAGATAGCTTATGAAAAACCGTGAGAAAAGAGTGCCAAAAGCAGAGAGGCGGGCAGAGAATGGAGATGCCTCAAGGAGACAGAGAAGACAGGCTGGCGGAGGACAGACGGGTCCGCAGTGACATGTAACAGTACAATCTGATGAACAGGGAACAAGCAAGCAAGGACAGGCTGGAGCAAACAGAGGGACAGATGGACTGCGAGACATCCATTGAGGAAACGGCATGGGCAAATGTAGAGCAACTACAGATGGAGTACATACATACTATCAGTAACATTTCAACTATCCATACTATACTGATCCTATCCCTGACCTTGACCCTTATTCAAACCCTTACCCTGAACTTTATTTCAGAACAAATATTAACCGTAAAATTAGCAAGTAGTTGCTTATCCACAGATTCCAAATATGAACAAACTTTCAACAAAGTCTGAAATTCAAAATCAATGGAGCATCTACAAATGGACATTGGGATTCTCAAAATGAAGTGCCACCCGACTGTCCGACCACTGTGAATTATATTAGGATTTGATTTGATAAGAGAGTGCGCCAAAATCCATCTACCTGCATGGACCAATGACAAAAAACGAAACAACAACAAAAAAATTGATGACAAGCCTGTAGGTGGGAAGGTGTCTGCTATTTTTTAATGAATCCCTAATCTCTCTGCTTATTAAATCCCTTAATGTACACATGAACAAGTGTGTGCACTTGTTTTCCCTGACTCTGCAAACACACTGTAAGCGCTGGTCCTGGAACAGACTGTACTCAACATAGCCTGGTTAGCAGCCTCCAATGAGCGGAGAACAGTCTCCAGGTCAACCGAGCAGATAACACTTAAGACTGTATGAGAATTCAATGGACACCCAGGCCGTTTGGATTAACATTTACAACAGCTCCAGTGTTGCCACTTTTTAACACCATGGAAAGGGATAGAGAGAAACAGGAAAGAGAGAGAAAGAGAGTGAGAGAGAGAGAGGGAAATAGATAGAGATATAAATGTAAAGTCATGTTTAAAGTTTAAAGCCCTCCCTCTCTCTCCCTCTCTCTCACATCCCCTTTCTCTCACAAGTCCTCTCTCTCTCTCTCTCTCATGTCTTCCCATGCTCACATGCATTCCTCCTTTCTCTCTCACATGCCCTCCTTCTCTCTTTCTCTCTCTCTCTCTCTCTCTCTCTCTCACATGCCCTACCTTCCCAATCTCTCTTTCTCTCACACAACTCTCGATTGTTCTTTCATTCTCATTTCCCTCAGGAAGTGGAATGTTGTATTAAAACCTATTAGAGGCGGAGGGGGTGGAGAGAGTGAGTGAGTGAGGGAAGGAGATAGGTCGTGAAAAATAAAAGAGTGATGCAGGTGGTGCAGCAATGGAACAAGATGGAGTGAAGCCAGGTAAATATTTTGTCTGGGCAGAGGAGCAAGTAGAACCAACACGGAGGGGATTGTGGGTACTCTCTACCTTCATCCAAACTGTGTCCATATGATGACATTACAGCTAGGCAGAGGGAGAGTAGCAACAATCACAATCCTCTATATACTGTACAGTAAATGCATTATGCTCGATTTTTCATCAACCTGCTCTCTTTTCCACACTCTTTCTTCCGCTCTCTCCCTATCTCTGTCAGGTAGAACTCTGTGTTCTGACCTGTTTTCCCTCAGTAGTACCTCTCTCACACACACACACACACACACACACACACAAACACACACACAGGTGAAGCAGCCTAGCACACCGACCGCAATGACCTGCAGTACTGCAGCCTTGCCACTAGATGGCATTTATACCGCAGTTCCACCTAAGAGTGGTGCTCTGCCTCCTCTCCTGTTCTGTCTTGAATGGCTCTATGCTCAGTGCTGACTTCTGCGGGGTGGGGATACAGCCAGACAGCAGGCCTGCAGGGAGGTGTCCACATCGATTCTGCTACAGCACTATCCACTAATTTACAAGCCCATAACAACCAAGAGGTGGGTCAACATCACTGAGGCACACAGCAATCGGAAATGTTCATGAATAGTGCAAACTGGTCAGATAGCAATGGCTTACTACCATTACCCACCCCAACCTGTCCTAGCCCAGTGAAAAAATGAGGATGACGATGGTGAAGATGATGGTGTTAGGATGCAGTCCGTTCCATATCTGCCACACATGCAGGATTACTAACAATTTGTGTGTGTTTGCCTCACCATTTTCTCTGGCTCCTGAGGCCTCATCCAGGTTCATCTGCTCGGCCAGTTCGGACAGAGAGTCGTCTACGGGTCGGGCACTGCGTAGAGACATGGACAACCTCCGCTTTATTATCTTCATCCTGTCCATCTCAGGTACACAGCCAGGGGCCCACGGGCCTACTGAAAAGAGAGACAATAATAACATTGTCAGCATCGCCATTATTACTGTCGACATCATCACCATCATCATCACCATCATCATCCCCATAATTTTTGCCCATCAACACCATGATCATCATCACCGTCGTGATCTTCATCATTCGCCCCAACATCGTCACTGTTATCTGTATCATCATCGTCATCACCGTCAGTATGTACTCTCTTTTATGAAGGGCTGCATAAGAGCCACATGATCCTCACCAAAGAGGATAGATGATCTGCATTGCTTTTATATTCAATTAGCATGTGTGAGGGTGTGTGTGTGTTTGTGTGCTGTGTTTTAAGCTCACACAATACTCCCTGATTCTCACATAGCAGCCACTTATAAATACACAACATATGGAGAACACGTACGCCCACAAACGTACAAAGAAAGAAACTCAACAAAGGCTGGCTACATGCAGAGGAGACCCCCTATGGACTCCATTGCAGGCGTCCCAGCTGTGCTATAATTGAAATCCTTCTCATTATGCAGCCTTCAGAACAACCAATGCATCCAACACAATCACTAGCTGACGGTAAGTAGTATGCTTAAACAATGATTCACGTGTGGGTGTGGTATATGGCCAATATGCCATGGCTAAGTTCCGTTCTTAGGCACAACACAACGCGGGGTGCCTTGATACGGCTCTTAGCCATGGTCTATGGTATATTAGCATATACCACAAATCTCATACACCAACATTTTCAGCCAATCATCATTCAGGGCTGAGTGGATGTGGTATGAGGTGTGGTTTATGGCCAGTATACCACGGCTAAGAGGTGTTCTTAGGCACGTCGCATCACAGGGCACCTGGATACAGCACTTAGCCCTAGTATATTGACCATATACCACACAACCCCAAGATGCCATATTGCTTTTATAAACACAGTTACCAACACAATTACAGGAATAAATATATGTTTTCTTATACTACCGCCAACCAATCAACATTCAGGATGCAAAGCACCCAGCTCATAAGTATCTTGGTGCATGACTATGAGTATGTGGACAAACTAGATCTGTATAATGTCCTCATCCCCAAAAGAGTTGTGTGCAAGCGTGTTGAGTCACAGAGCCTGTGTGTGTGTGTGTGTGTGTGTATGTGTGTGAAGTCACTTATTCTCTATGCTCCAGGAAGTCACTTAGTCTGTTCCTCTATGCTCAGTTGGCCTGAAGGGAGAGGCAAGCATGGCAGTGTATTTCTGTCTCAGCTTCTCTCTCCTGCCACGTAGGGCTAAGGACACACACAACACACGCACACACACAAACACAGACACACAAGCTCTCTCGGGGTGCCCTGCACTTTGTGTCTGCCCAACCTTTCGAAACTTCAACAAAAGCCATTCATTCGCCCTCTCATTCAGCGCAAGTCTTTCGTCCTATAGAAAAACATTGGTGTCTTCTCACATCGTGAGGTGTTCACACAGACACCCATGCTAACTCCAGGCCGGTTACAGTAACATGCTAGTGGAAATATCTTGTGTTATAAACATGAATAGGAAATTATGAAACTCAATATAACAAAACAAAAACACCATAAACTTGACACTAATTCCTACACATCTCTCCAAGAAAGAGAAGGCTGTATATTGTCTTGACATTGAGAGTCCCAGAGACAATGGGATGAGAATGAGAAGCGTTCATTTCAAACCGTCCAGATCTGCATTATCTGCAGTGAATACATTTCCCCTTCATTTGCATGTTTCCCATAAGGAGATAAGCATGTGATTGGCGGATTGGGATCATTTTCATGTGGACTCTGTGACCTATTAGTCATCCAGATATTAGGACAATAATGCAATGTTGAGCATGTTCACACACTCCCCTACAACAATGACTGATTTCAGCGTGTTGGTCTTTGTACCATGGGAATATCACGAAACTAGATGAAGATTAAAAAACACAACCTTTGTCTGGGGAAGGGGGACTGTGCATTTCACCCACTAATCCCTGGCCTTTGGGTGTTAATCTCGAGCCCTTCTGAACTAAGACCTAGTGTTTCAGACACCAACCCAAATTACTGTTTAAACTAAACCTTTGAAAATGTTAACATGTTCACATAACCCTACGGTCATACTAACCTTTAGCTAGGAAATCCCTGATACCTGTTTTTCAATGATGATTGCATATATTACAATGATGATTGCAGATATTATGATATTTTTTTACAATGGCACCCCATGGGAATCAAACCCACAACCCTGGCGATGCAAGAGCCATGCTCTTACCAACTGAGCTCAGTCTGTGTAGACTGAGACAAGTAAATGTCGACAGCAGCATATTGTCTAACTGCAGCACCATTAGATTTGCTGACATCGTTCCTTGGCTTGGTACGATGGGAAGTCAGTAGCCAAAAAGGGCATCTTAAGGCCTAAAGTGAACCTGATGTATGAGCTTTATGGGCTGCAGTGCAGGGGGCTTCAGTGGGAGGGAAAAGGCCAAGCGCATCACGGAGGATCCGGACACAACTTTGTGCCATGTTTTTGAGCCACTGCCCTCCGGATATAGATACCAGGTCCACTTTGAGCGATAAAAAACAGGGCAAATTTCATCCCATCAACCATCAGGCTGCAGAACAGTGAGCCATATGACAGACACAGGTCCAACATCTTTGGGTAGTAGGCTGCATAGACTCAATTATGTGTCCATTTATTGTCTATTACTTTTCCCTGTGTTTTGCATGTTAAAAGTGTTTTTAATTGTTTTGGTTTTACATACTGGTACACAGAAAATGTGAATGAACAGTAAAGTATACAGCACTGTGCTCCTGATTGTTTTCAACCGATATGGTGTGCGCTGCCAGCTATGACATCATCTTTCCCAAACAGAACCAGGAAGTATTTGGCAGAACATGTGCCAGATAATGTGGAATATGACTAAACAGCATGCGATCAAGGCACAAAAAACAAGTCCCTCTAAGCGTTAAAGTCACTATATGGAATAGCCTTGCATTAGGTTGCATAGTACACTGTTTAATGTTGATTTCCAAAGAAATGGAAAGATGAGACGAGCGATATGTTACCCACAATGGCATGTCCGAACTTCCCTAGCATTTAATTGCTAATGTTATTTAAAGGGTATTTGTTTTGGGATGAGACACTTGGTGGAATCCTCATAATACGCCTTGAACGGAGGAGCCTTTTTATACACACAATTTCAAGAGGTACTGGTTGGGATTGTGAAATAACAGGATAAAATTGCATGTACAGACTACAAGTGTGTGTTTTTGGTGGAAGTCCAAGACTCAGACGTCAACAGACAGATTCTCTGCAGGGGTTCAGTCACACCCACATGACTCGGTGTGTGTGTGTTTTGGGTCCCGTACGTGCATGTCTCAGGGTTGAGGTGAGTCACTCCTAGGCCGAGATGCCTCGCTCCTGGGAAGCAGAGAAACACACTGATTTATTCAACACCTCAATAACATAGTTTTGGGGGTTGCTAGGTTACGGGCCAGAGCCACAGTCTCTCCGAAGGCACAGAGATAGGAGGACTTTAGAGATAGGAGGCATATAGAATATACTGTCCTCATTCCAGAAAGTCCAGTCTTCATCCGTGTGCTTCTCTTTTCCTTCCCTGTTTCTCTCTCCTTTGTTTCTCACTCTTTCCTCAGTTCGTTTATATTTTTCTCTTATCTGCTTGTCTCACTTCAGTCTGTTTCTCACCCTTCTCTGTCTGTTATTCTCTCTGTCTTTATTCACTCTCTTTGTTTCTCACTCTCTCCTGTCTGTATTCTCTCAATGTGTCTGTTATTACCTCTTTTATCTAATATTCTCTCTCTCGTCTGTTTTTTTCTCTCTTTTTTATTCTTTCTTTCCTCTCCTTCCTCCTTCTTTCTCTTCACTCTCTCCTCAGCTTGGCATTCACACAGGCAGGGACAAGTGTTTGACTGCCAACCATCCGCTACCAGCCCACACACACACACACACACACACACACTCACACACACACACCTACTTTACATCAGGAACAGCCACGGCCCAGACCTGTTGGCATAGGCTAAAGACTCGAGACACTGACTATCAGTGCTCAAATTTGCAGACCAGACAAAACACAAAACACATATCCACAGGACAATAAGAAAGCCCGCAAACCAACACATCAGGCACCAGAAACAGACGAACACATCAACCACATGGAGATTAACAGCCAGAAACGTCTAACGTCTAATGGGACCATTAGACTCGACAGACTTGACCGGACCTAACCAGCAGAGCTCAGCTAGCCAGCTCCACTGACACCAACCTTAAGCTACATCAGACATTAGATACTCACTCAGGGATTAGCGACCACATACATGGTATCTTCGTTTCCCCATAACATACATTCAGGAAAACAAGGTGTCCCACCATCAAATGGTTCCCCTTTCTCTAACATACATATGCAGGCATAAACAAAATAAATGTATCTACACACACACGCACACACGCACACACACACACACACACACACACACACACACAGGAAATGGGCACTGAGTGGCACTCAGAGTGGTGCTTGGCGCAGCAGCCTGAGGATGCATGAGTAATGCACAAAGTCTGCCCCACTACAGAATCCATTTCCCTGGCATTTCCTTCCCTTCCAAACAGTGAAGCAGGCGTATAGGCGCAGAAGCACACACGCGCGTGCAAACATTGAAATGCACACATTGACAAACACACGCGATAACATGCAAGGAAGCCCACTCTCCTTATTAGCCCTCTAGGCTCTGGATTTTTGCTTCTCCTTTCAAATCTGCACATCTTCCCAGAGAAAGAGAGGGGGGGAGAGGAACAAAAGGACAAAACCGACAGAGTGACGGAGGGATATAGAGGGAAATGTAAGCATGGGATAGAGAGATGATGTGTACTGTGTGTGAAAGGCAAAAAGGTGGACTGAGAGACAAAATGACTGAGAAGAAAGGGAGGGAGGATAGAGGAGATAGAACAAAGATATGAGAGAGAGAGAGAGTGAGAGAGAGAGAGAGAGAGAGAGAAAGCATTATTAAAGGGATATTTTACCCCAAACTATCTTTTGGTACTCTGTTTAATTGCCCACCGATAATGAATTCCCCACAAAAAGTGTGTACGTCAGCAGTCAGGTTTTTGATCAAATAACGTTTTAAGTGCAGAAAACAATGTTTTTGCACTTTCTTTTCACAGTCTATAATTGGAATTAGTAGCAGACTTAGAGAAGGGGTCAGTGAGTACACAAAAAGAAACATCCATTCCTTATAATATCTCTAAATTTGGACCACTGCTGGGCCACAGTGGAAGGTCAGTAAGCACATCAGACGACCAAGCTCAATGGTCACTGCTGTTAAACTCATAAGCTGTAGGTTATCATCAGAAGACCAAGGCTTTAAGGGTTTCTTCAAATTGAAATCAGGAGAACAAAGAGAAACAGTTTCAGGCAGTTTGTTTTTGTCGATACAGACCAGAAACAGACAAAACCCACTGCCAGGGCTGTTTCATGTAGACAGGCACACAGACCAATAAACATGTAAACAGACATTATATATGTGCCTCACTGCAGAAGCACCATCCAACCTACCAGATCGGATAGGAAGGTACACCTAGGTTTCATTGCAGACTACATACTAGTACAGGCTACATTTAGCAACTCTTCAAAAGACATGAGGAGAAATGTGTGGCATGTTTTTCGCAAAAAAGTAAAAATGGGTTTGCATTCTGGTGACGGTTGATTCATAAATTTTATATTGTATGAGCTAATCCTAATTTGTGTGTATCTGTACAGGTTAAACTACCCTGGTGGTGGGCAAACATCTCCATAATGTCAGAAGATAAGCTCTGTTGTCACTGCCATTAAACTCATGACATCAGAAGATTTGAGGTGTTCTTCAAATTGAAACAGTGGGGAAACCCCTACATGAATCATTTAAAATGGCTCTTTAAAGAACCCCTTTTTAATAGTTCCTAAAAAAACATTTGATGATCCCTTTGGATACAATTTTGAGGGAAAAAAGGATTTCATTGAAAAACAATTTTACATTAACCTTAAATAATTAATTAAGCGCTCCCACACAGTTTAAATGTGAAGAACCCCTAAGATCCTCAGTCATCTTTATTTTTAAAGTGTATGGTTTCTGCCTTTAAATTCATAGGCTGTAGGCTACTGTTGCCTCAAATATCACAACTGGTTTATACATTTTACATTGACATTTTAGTCATTTAGCTAACGCTCTTATACAAAGAAAGTGACATAAAGGAGCCTACATTATTGATTGCATACATTTAGTATATTTTTATGTATGTGAGAAAAGAGGGGGTGAATAAACCCATTAAATGCTGGGAATGATTTGGTGGCTATGATGATATGAGCTCCAGACTGAACATTTAGCCATGACACCTGGGATCATGGCATAACAAAATTGAATGAATCCCCCAGAATATCTGTGGAGCCACTTTCAACACCTGGCTGGGTCAAACAAACCACATAATCATAACCTTAACCTAGGCTGTCGGTGTCTACATATTATGTGAATTATGAAGCAACGTGAAAATGCAATTGCGCATATTCTCTGACATGAAGACCCAGGAAGATCATACCTCAGACACTGAAAGCGGCTAGCTGTATACCGGCGGGTGTTTGTTAATTAGCTATAACGGCGTTATTACCTCGTTGGATACGCTCGCTGTGTATTATTTCTAACCAGGACATCCCACTGACAGCCTATCAATAATTAAACGGTGAACTATACTCCCACCGCGGTTTACCGGATCATTAAATCATGAAGACAGGATATGACTGGTTTACAATAATTTTTCATCAATAATAAAATAAAATTATAATGCATTTTGTCCGACGTTTACTTGTGGTGGTGCAACAACGTCGTCCCATTTGCGGATACAACAGACGATTAAACTCATCATGTCTCATAAAGTTGTAGAGTATCGGCTAATTCGCGGACTGCCAAGTGCCCGTGCAGATATTAGCCCACGACAAAAATTCAACCAGGACTAGATTTCACCACAAATAAGATTTAGTAGAGGGCTAGATGTGATCAAAATGAGTTGTAGCCTTGGTCGGTCAATTCGAAAGCCAATCTCCCCGGTTAATTGCGATCTCACTACGCGATAAGACTAGCGGAACATTTAGTTAACGTATGAATGTCAGAACACCGGCCTTTCCCCTTTTCTCCAGTAGCTACCTCTCCCCGTGTTTTCCTGGCGCAGAACATCCGGTGTGAGAGAGTCTGACAGGGCACACAAAAGTTACAGATGGAATGGACCCGGCATAAAATAAAACGAGTATGTTTTAGCTATGCCTACATTGTTTTTGTAGTAAGGTGGATGCCCATACTATAGCCTGACTTGCTTTGTTGAATTAGTCGGGAATAGCAGGCTGTGGTAAGGCTACTAACTTTATTATACATAGGCTATGTCAAATCCAAATTCTAAGATAATACCTCACGCTTCATCCCATGCAAATCAACTCAGATCATCCCATAGCAAAATGTCACAGTAAAACTGCAATGTCAGTAGAACCATAGCCTACTATTCACACTAAAACATCATGGTTAAATAAACTTAAAAAAACAATGACCAAAACTATGCAAAAACGACAATTATAGATGTATGTGTGTATATATACGTGTCTGCCTAGGCGAAATGCTATAACAATACCAACCTGATTAGATCCGGATACGCGCGACTTTATCAGTCCTAGATAGAGCAATCCAGACGACTGTATGCTATCCACTGCGACAAGTTTGTGCAGCTACCGTGGTAGCCGGTGACAATAGGATGAGTTAGCTATTAAATAGCTACATTTGATAACTAATTATTATTTAGACTATGTAAGAAAATCTTCAAAAAAAAGCGCTAATCGACTAACAATTTGACTTTAAGATGACTAGACTATGATTTATTTCTTCGTTGCTGAATAACACGGTCCCACTCCATGATCAGCCATATCGCCAGGATCCCAAGTAGAAGTGGTGGCGTGATCCCGGAAAACACCGCAAGGGGTCCAAGTGAGTTTTTTCTAAAAGGGATACAGCTTTTGTCCACAATGACTTTTCTTAAAGTAGCACCGAGTTAGGACAACTTGCGCAGCAGGTTAAGATAATTAGGCTAAACTTGATGGTGCTAAATCGTTCTTCATTCTGGTGGTTAGTCCTAAGCAATGTGACAGGAGTGCATCATCATACCGATAAAATCAGTCATTACTACCTATGCGCATGTCAGCTGACCCAGCAGGAGTACAGTACTGAGGGATAATTAATTGTATGCATACAGAGCAGCAAGAACTGCCCATCTCCACATTCAGGCAATGCTCAAACCCAAAATCCCTACCAAAGCTTTTGATCACTCAGGTCTTGTGGCCATCTCGCCCAGGGCTGGTGCCAGGAATCCTGGGCCCCCTGAAAAGATATATGCCTGGACCCCTTCACTTATAGAAGACATTGACATTGCTAAGACACTGTCACGCCATGGGCCCTGTGAATCATGCCCACCGTTCCCTGTGTTTTCCCTACGGCCCTGATCCCACCCTTATTACTACAGGGTTGTGTGTTTGTCCCACCTAGCGACCTTCAGATGAATACACAAGTCTCTCCGTATAAAATGTCTGCTAGATTACAAAAATGACAATTGTAATGTCCAAAGATGTCTGAACAACTTCCGTATTTTAGTGAGTAACAAATGTATTTTGACATTATGTATCAGACCTGGTTAATGACAAATTCTATTGGAAGATCCTGAAGTCATAGGAGAACCCATCATAAAAATCCTCTCCTCAACGCTCACATAAGGAACTGTAATCCTTGTTTTCATTTTTTTAACAAGCATTACAAACACTTTAGCCAGTGCTAGCAAAAAGAAAATACGAAAATTAATAGTTCCCTTCTTATCTGGCCAAACCAAATATAAGTTATTTGCTCACACGCCCCATTTTCTTACATTGATTTTTAGCTATCAGTGGGTATAGGTAAATGAATTTTTTGCTAACAGCTGTTTGAAGAATACTGAACCATGGGTAATAGATTATTTTTGCACATCTGGAACAAACGTCTAATATCAAGTTGGAAACAAGCAGAATTTTCTTGAATCTTCAATGTTATGTGAAGGGATATAGTTAAATAAAATGCATAAGAATAAAATTACTATAAAATGTATTTTGAGCAGTATTTGATCTGGCCATGATCGTGTTTGTGTTTGTGAGAAGTGTCTGGGGGACAGAGTGTGAAAAGAGACAATACAATGTTCAGAGACTTATTCTATGTTAAAATAACCAAGGAAGGTGGCATTTACCTGTGGGAAAGAGTAAGTAACAACGTGATACATTCATATGGTTTGAACACAGTGACAAATTAGGATTATCTATTGCAACCATAACTTGACTTTTTTAAAGTATACTGCTCAAAGAAATTAAGGGGACACATAATCATCACAGTATAACACCAAGTCAGTTAAACTTCAGGGATATCAATCTGTCCAGTTAGGAAGCATAAAGGATTGTGAAATTATGTCACTGGTTTTGGTGCAAATGAAAGTGACAACAGGTACACTGGAGAGGCAACAGCAAAATAACCTTGAAAAAGGGAATGGTTTTGCAGGTGGTGGCCACAGACTACTGCTCTCACCTTATCCTTCCTGACTGATTCTTCTCTAGTTTTGCGTTTTGCTGGTGTCCTTGTCACTACTGGTAGCATGAGGTGGTACCTGCAGCCCATTCAGGTTGCACAGGTAGTCCAGCTTCTCCAGAATGGCACATCCATATGTGCCGTCTCAAGAAGGTCTGCTGTGCCTCCCAGTAGAGTCTCAAGAGCATGGAGGAGATACCAGGAGACGGGCCGTTACACGAGGAGAGCTGTGTAATGGCCAGCTCGATTGGCATTCACCGGAGAACACCAGAATTGGCAGGTCCGCAATTGGCGCCCCGTTCTCTTCACAGATGAGAGCAGGTTCACACTGAGCACATGTAACAGACGTGAAAGAGTCTGGAGACACCATGGTGAACGTTATGCTGCCTGCAACATCATCCAGCATGACCGGTTTGGCTGTGGGTCAGTGATGGTCTGGGGAGGTATAAACTTAGAGGGTCATACAGACCTCCATGTGCTAGCCAACGGTACCTTGACTGCTGTTACTGTTGGTACCAGGATGAAATCCTCAGACCCATCGTCAGAACTTACGCTCGTGCAGTGGGCCCTGGGTTCCTCCTGGTGCAGGACAATGCCCGGCCTCATGTGGCCAGGGTGTGTAGGCAGTTCCAGGATGACGAAGGCATTGATGCCGTTGGCCCTCACGCTCCCCAGACCTGAATCCAACTGAGAACCTCTGGGACGTTATGTATCGGTGCGTCCAACACCACCAAGTAGCGCCACAGACTGTCCAGGAGCTCACTGATGCCCTGATCCAGGTCTGGGAGGAGATCCCCCAGGACAGCATCCGTTGTCTAATCAGGAGCATGCCCAGACTTTGTCGGGAGTGCATACGGGAACGTGGGTCCATACACACTACTGAGTCACTTTATGAGCTGCCGTGATCAAATTCACACAAGTTGGAACAGCCTGTAATTTCAGTTTTTTACTTTGATTTTCTGAGTTTGAATCCAGCTCTCAATCGGTTGGTGATTTTGGTTTCCATTGACTGTTGTTACGTCATTGTTCTCAATGAATTACACAATGTACAGTAAAGATTTTGATCTTTAATATATTTCCTTCATCGAGACCCAATGTGTGATTTAAGTGTTCCCTTCATTTTTTGAGCAGTTAGATTTGTGTTGTTGCATTATCTACCAAATGTTAAAGGAAATTTCTTTAGTATGTTCTACAGTAAGGGAGAAGTCAGAGCTCAGGGATGATAGACAAGTTATTATCATTTGGAGGAGCAGTAAAAATATTTGTAGTAAATGACAGGAATTACCACCTTCCTACTTGGCTATGAAAACATGTTTCGAGCAAGACACAAGGGAAATAATCTTATTATTTAAGGGAATTTCCATCCAAATTTGGACCCCTTAGGTCTTTATTTTCTAATGCATAATTAATATGGCTTCTATTTATGGTAATTTAATCAATACATTAACATGGAAATCACTTGCTTAGATTAGATTATTCCTGGACAAAACTGGGGTAGCCTATGCAAAGGCCCAGAGACCTGTTTTTTTTCTGCATTTTATATTGGCCTATAACAGCATAGTGAAAACATAATGAGGAGTGAAGAGGCAAGATTAGAAGTCGAGATCTAGGCCACTTGTCCAGAATAATTATGAACGAAAGATAGTGGGTGTCTGAGTAACATTAATGACATCCCTACTGGGTATTTGTGGGCCACAATGTGTACAGTATATGTACTGTAGATAGGCTATAGAAATTTTAAATTGGACTAGAGAGGTGTCATTCTGGATTTGTAACTTAGCACATGAAACACTCCTTGCACACAACGCACACGTAAATCAGCAGCTGAGTAAACCAGACGGTGGCATTTAACATCGAACCTTGAATTAATTTGCACCTGGATGGTGCACACAGGGATCCTTGGGATATATCTAAAATCTAAACTTTACCTCCACCCTAACCCTAACTTTAACCATAACCTTTTTCTAACTCTAATCTTAACCATAACCCTAGTGAATTCAGAGTGACAACATCCTTATGATCCCAGATTGCAAGGACCATGGATGGAGATGGGCAACAATGGATTATGGTCAGATAACAGCCGTGGTTATATTTACAATGAGATTAAGGGATGGATGACTGTGTATTAAAGTATGTTTGCAGATTGGCAACACTCCAAACATTATGAATAAATAATGGCTTCATTTCAATTCAGTCACATCCAGAAGGTGACCTAGGGAGCCGCCATTCCTGGACAATTTATATATGATGAATGTTATTTTGTTTAGCCCAACCTCCAGTATTTTTAAAGAACAAGGTAGCCCAAATCTAAATATTTTTCAATGGTCCTGATTTTTCATTTCATTACAAATAATGAGTACCTATCTGTGTGCTCAGTGGGCTATTTTGGGTGGATTAATGACAACAATTCAATCCTAATTTATTCCAGATTCTTAAAATTGTTGATAAAATTGAGTCTCCTAACAAATTGTGGCGAAAACCTAAGACTGCACCGGGTCACACCATTCCCTTGATTAGTCTGCTCTCGTGTGGTAATGGAGGCTCACTGCCTCAGCATGTTTCATTTGAGTATTCCGCTAGAGGGCGATATTTTTATGATGGGTTTTGAACAGAGCTAGCGGTCGTCCACTCTTGTCACTACTCAACCTGCTCTTGTTTATGGTTGTTGATTTTAGTTTAGGTATAAAGTTGTCCCGGTTCCAGAGACATCACCAGAAAATTAAAGATGGCTGCCATAGCATGACTGTGAATGTGAAACGCAAACACTATAGCTCTGCTGTCATTGGTCAAAACGCCAGATCTGAACATGATTGAATCTTAATAGGAAATTTTGGAGCACAGATTAGAATTAGGCTTCACATAGTCTAGTTTTTTTGTAACAAGGCTATTTGCAGAGGCTGCTTTAGCGTGTAGTTTATTGCATTGGAGCCCATGGAGTAGGTTGGTTAAATTGTGCTGCAAATATTATCATCTGTATTGCCCCATGAAAGGAAACTACATAAAGACACTACACATCCTACTGAGTATTTCTTGAATGCCATGTTTCACGTCACAGTCTAGTTTTTTCCAGTCTATGGCAATGTCCATAGGCTGCTTTGACATGTAGTTGTACTGTGTAGACACAGGTAACAGATACAGAGGATGTGTTCAGGGCCCTGGTGGGCGTTTTGTTAAAGAGAATGGTGAGGGGAGGTGGTGGTGGAGAAATCAAAAACAATAGACAAACCCCTTTTACGGGGAGGTGGCTAATATAGCTATGTATGGGGAGCAATTCTATAGACTCTGGGGCGGCTTCTCGGTGGTGGTTTGGGAGGAATAGGGGTTAGCGGTCATCACAAATGAAGCACAAACGAATGAGCCTATTGTGACTCAATTTGGAGCATGTTGGGGTGCTGAGTGACATCATCACCTACAATTAATTAAATTATATAAAAGACTGAAGCAGCACAAACAAAACTTTTAATGGCATAAACCAGCACAAACGCAGCACAAACAAACAAGACTATTTTGGTTGAATTTGGAAAATGTTGGGGGGCTGAGTGTCCTCAGAATGACCTATACAATTCTGTGTATGTGTATGTATGTGTATGTATACTATATGTATGCTGTTTATGCATTATAACTGCACTCAGCAGCTTTCTAAACCACCAGTGTCTCATTCTTGACTACATCAAAAACATTTAAAACTATTTTAGAGGCACTTCAGTCTTTAAATTAATATATTTCAGTTGCACTCAAACATTTTTAATCATGAAACAAAAAACTATTAAATGGTATTTCAATCTCTGCAAATGGTCTTGGAAAAAAAGTACTGTAGTGTACTCACCCCTCCAAATGGGATATCCCTTTTTGGAGCATTGGGTAGTGCACCCGTCTGGGGAGCCAAAGGTCGTGGGTTTGAGACACTGCCCCGCCAAACGCTACATTGGTGTCAGAAGTGGCACTGGCCTGGATAGCCATCGGAGTGGCGTGTCTCCGTGAGGGACTTGGTATAGTGAAGCATGAGGACTCTCTCCTGTTTTGGTGGGGGTAGTGTAGCGACCTTAGTAAGGCCACTACTCGCCCCTCCAAATGGGATATTCCTATTTGGAGCAGTGGGTAGTGCACCTGTGTGGGGAACCAAAGGTTGTGGGTTTGAGACACTGCCTGCCAAACACTTCAGTCTAGCACTGGGTGTACATGCCAGGATAGCTGTAGAATAAGACCTGATAACACTAGGCCTGGTTTAAGAGGCAACAGTAACTATCGGGAGGGAAAAAAATATTTTATTTTATTATTGCTATGTTTAAACTCAACATAGCGCAACAAATTCAAAAACAGACACCAACAGAGCATACATGGGGTACAACATATAAAAACGAAAATAAAAATGACTACATATTCGAATGAGATCTGCCTTAACCCATAGTCTTCAAATAAATGCATTTAATTTCAAAGTATGGAGTTAGATATCTGCCAAAAGGTTAAGATTACATATTGTTGGGATTGTAAGAAAATCCCTACGTAACTTGGTTTGATCGTAAAACAAAGTAATACATAAAACATGAAACGCGTAAGGGTGACCTTAGATCTGTGAGCTTACAAACACCCTGTTACGGTGACGGACTAATATTATTTGCTTGTACAAATCTAGTTTTCCAATTCTAAAATACAACATCACAACCTGGAGTTTTGTCAGTTTCATTTCATCCTCCCAAAATACATAACCGAAACTTCCAGGGAGTGTTAATGCAACAGCCATAGGCAGGGTGAACAACAGGAAATCAGGGAAACCGGAAATAGGTATCCTGCAAGATTTCAATTTAAAAGTCTATTTTCATGCATGCATAGTGCAAACTGACTTTTACATGTATAGTCCATGTGTTCTTTATTTGTGCATAAGCTTCATGTGTAATAAAAAATCACTAAAACGTATAGAAATTGTCTTGTTGTGTAGGCCCACACACTTGTTTTGCACCCAAACACTCAAACAGTGTTGCTTTATGGGTCTTTGTTTTTTCCCCTAGATTGTTGCTGTAAAATGAGAACTTGTTAAAATACTGAATAACTAAAACTAAATGTTATGCAATCACTACAGTAGTTCTAGGCCAAACACAGCCATTATAAAATATAATGGACAGAACACAGCCATGAAATAGCACATGCCAGACTGTAATATCTAATGCAATATCTTGACCTAAATCACTTAAATGTATCTTGCAGCTCAGACAGATATTCTATGCATGGCTGTTCTGTATCCTTGTTTTTTTCACACACAAGTATTTTACTTAATACCTAAACGCATTATAGTCTACTCATTGTGTTTCCTAACTTTCTTCAGTTACTGTACCACCAACAGAATTTTGCTTTGCTCTGAAAACCCCTGAAGTACCCCTTCATGTTAATTTTACTAGTGTGCCTTGGTTGTCTTGAGTGTTTTCAAGTACCCCCTGCTGATAGGCTAAGTACCCCCAGGTGTCCTTGTACCCCTGGTTGGGAACCAAGGGTCTACTGGTGTAATGTTGTTATGCAGTATGAAAAAACTTTTATTTTGAACATGAAATCAGAAAGATGGTAGAGCACTGTGCTAGCAGCCCAACTTATTGTTGCTAGCTTAGCTTCGAAGAGCTTACGTTTGGGTCATATCTTTGCAGATGCCACATTACTAAGAAAGGTTTGTACATAGAAAAATAGAGACAAAAAGTATGCATTTAATGGCTAAAAAGTCGTAAAAGAGTGTTTGTGCGTTCACAGATCTAATTCCACTGCTTACATTGTTTTATGTATGACTTTTTTATCATCATACAAAATTACATATGGATTTTCTTACGATTGTAACAATATTTACGCTTAACCTTTTGGCAGATTTCTAACTCCATACAAGAGTCTCTTTGCAAATTATTTATTCCTTATAAGCAGTCAAAGAAATGTTACAAAGTTTCTCTGAAAGACAATACACAAAAACTTGGTTTTAACACATTTACACCTTTGAATATAAAATGTACCTAAAACAATTAAGCTATTCAAAAGAAATTATATAGCCCTGTCTTCCATCATTTTATACCAAATGTTAGGTTGTCTCTAGTCAGTGGAGTCAGCGGAAATACTTTTGTTTTCTAATGAATCATTATTTCACTCCAAAATGTATTGTTTAAATACAGTGGAAAAAAGGGGGTCTGTTGTTTCAATATAACAAAAAGTATTACAATCAACATGGAATCTATGTCTTGTTTGGTAATTTATGACTCATAATGTCCATCAGTGTGGGCCAGTGGGGCATTTTGATGGCCCACTCTTATGATGGCCAGTGGGGCATTTTGATTGCCCACTCTAATGATGGCCAGTGGGGCATGTTGACCACATGACATAATCATCATCAAAACAAATGACTTGGGGATACTCTTTCTGACCCTTTCAAAACGCATGCAAATGTACTGAAAGTCATATTTAACGCAAAGTCTTAACATAGAATAACATTTCCATTTTGATCTCAAAGCTAGATAGATCATCCTTGACAAACTTTCAGCTTTTGTCAGCAGAATTCTTCCAAATGTGGATACATCGTTTAGAAGCCAACTCTTAAGGGTAGCTTTGACTTTTACGATATTGCTCTCAGTATTGGATTTAATGCTTGCATTATTGTCCTTTGTAACAGAAATTCCTAGACACCCATTATATTCACCATTTGGAATTTCCCTGATTCTCCATGAATGTATCCTCCTATAAAGATGTTTTTAATATATCACTATCCATATGAGCTAGAGACCTACTAACAAGTGTGGTGTAGGTCTCTAGCTCAATGTATTGTTAGACCCATATTTGTCCTATTACAGCTGTATCATTTAATTCATGTGAATATGTTCTTTCAATAGATGAAATAAATGATGTACGTCTAAAACTGATTGTTCTTATGTCCCTAACCTTGTTCAAAGTACAACCATTAGATTTGCCATTTTGAATTTCAATGATTTTACAATTTATTCTCCTGTATGGCAGTTTTGTTAATAGCTCACTATCCATATGAGCTATAGATATACTGCACAGAAAAGTGTGGTGTGCTTCTTCTTTTCTCAGTGGTATTTTTTCCAAATTTCCTCAATCAATCAATCCATCAAATTTACCTCCCTTTTTACATCAGCAGTCTGCTTTTACAGTGCTTTTACAGATACCCAGCCTGAAACCCCAAAGAGCAAGCAACAACTGAGTTGATGCAAGTGGCAAGGAAAACCCCCGTAATTGGTCGGAACTTAGGAAGAAAACTAGAGAGGAACAAGATTCTGAGGTGGCCAGTCCTTTTCTGGCTGTGCCATGTGAATATTACAGGATTATAATAATTAGTAAATGTATGTGGGCTGTGTCCGGAGTCTACAAATAGAATCCAAGACAGGACCCACCAGACAGGAAGTAACTCCACCCACTTTGCCAAGCATCTGACCAAAGGGACACCAACCCACCGCAACCACCCTGAAAGAGGGCCGAGTATCGCTCACAGAGTTCACTCCCATTGCATGAGGACAGCAATGGAGAACTACAGTAAGCCAATGACATCGCCCCCAAATGGCATTGGAGAGAGGACATCCTAATAGAGATGAGATCCTGCCTGGCAAAAACCATTATGTGTTATTTTCCAGCTCTGTTACTTAATTCGCAGTATATATACAGTGGATATAAAAACTCTACACACCCTTGTTAAAATGCCAGGTTTTTGTGATGTAAAAGAATGAGACAAAGATAAATCATGTCAGACCTTTTTTCCACTTTTAATGTGACCTATAATGTGAACAATTCAACTGAAAAACAAACTGAAAACTTCGAGGGGGAAAAATGAAAACTAAAAACATTACAATAACCTGGTTGCATAAGTGTGCACACCCTCTTATAACTGGGGATGTGGCTGTGTTCAGAATTAACCAATCACATTCAAACTCATGTTAAATAGAAGTCATTACACACCTGCCATCATTTAAAGTGACTCTGATTAATCACAAATAAAGTTCAGCTGTTCTAGTAAGATTTTCCTGACATTTTCTTAGTAGCATCTCAGAGCAAAAATTTCTTAGTAGCATCTCAGACAAAGATAAATCATGTCAGACCTTTTTTCCACTTTTAATGTGACCTATAATGTGAACAATTCAACTGAAAAACAAACTGAAATCTTCGAGTGGGAAAAATGAAAACTAAAAACCTTACAATAACCTGGTTGCATAAGTGTGCACACCCTCGTATAACTGGGGATGTGGCTGTGTTCAGAATTAACCAATCACATTCAAACTCATGTTAAATAGAAGTCATTACACACCTGCCATCATTTAAAGTGACTCTGATTAATCACAAATAAAGTTCAGCTGTTCTAGTAAGATTTTCCTGACATTTTCTTAGTAGCATCTCAGAGCAAAAAATATGGTCCGCAGAGAGCTTCCAAAGCATCAGAGGGATCTCATTGTTGAAAGATATCAGTCAGGAGAAGGGTACAAAAGCATTTCCAAAGCATTAGATATACCATGGAACACAGGGAAGACAGTCATCATCAAGTGGAGAAAATATGGCACAACAGAGACATTACCAAGAACTCGACGTCCCTCCAAAATTGATGAAAAGACGAGAAGAAATCTGGTTAGGGAGGCTTCCAAGAGGCCTACAGCAATATTACAGGAACTGCAGGAATTTCTGGCAAGTACTGGCTGTGTGCTACATGTGACAACAATCTCCCGTATTCTTCATATGAATGGGCTTATGGGGTAGGGTGGCAAGACGGAAGCCTTTTCTTACAAAGAAAAACATCCAAGCCCGGCTGAAGTTTGCAAAAACAAACATCAAGTCTCCCAAAAGCACGTGGGAAAATGTATTTTGGTCTGATGAAACCAAGGTTGAACTTTTTGGCCATAATTCCAAAAGGTATGTTTGGAGCAAAAACAACACTGCACATCTCCCAAAGAACACCATACCCACAGTGAAGCATGGTGGTTCCAAATACCATGCAATTTTGGCACAAAACCTTCAGGCGTCTGTTAGAAAGCTGAAGATGAAGTTCACCTTTCAGCACGACAACGACCCAAAGCACACATCCAAATCCACAAAAGCATGGCTTCACCAGAAGAAGATTAATGTTTTGGAATGGCCCAGCCAGAGCCCAGACCTGAATCCAATTGAACATCTGTGGGGTGATCTGAAGAGGGCTGTGCACAGGAGATGTCCTCGCAATCTGA